>SCHK01274574.1:0-13331 GCA_004124795.1 Poropuntius huangchuchieni
ACCCAGTACATCAAAAACACAGCTCCGATCACGGTGTCCTTTATCCTATTTTTTTATTTTTTTTTTATTTTGTTATAGTTGTTGAACGCTGCGCTTAAAATAAATGATGTAGCTTTCCGTTGGCTTTCGTCACTTCTGAGTTCCTGTTGGCGGTGCGAATGCAACCAGGAAAACAGCCAGGGGGGAACCTAAAGTTCCCGGGGAACTACCTGACCGGCTAGTTCCTAGAACTTAGTTCCGGTGCGAAAGGGGCTATTGACACTGTTGGTTAACCGGGTCAGGGGGTTCAACACCAAATGCTTGCTCAGTTGGGACATAGATCAGATTTTAACTTGCCCTGTCTACATTTTTGTTGTCCACAACACAAAAAAAAGTGCATTTAAAAATTCAATTAACTTACATTAATAATCATTTTTACGGATTTTAAAAAATATTTTTAATTAATATTGTTATTATAATTAATTTTTTCTCACATCAGTTTTTTTATACAGTTCTAATAATTAGAAAAAAAATATCCAAGACAGCAGGTTCAAAAACACTTTTTCTGGACATTAACATGCATTGAAAAACATTACTGTCTGATTTGTATTTTTCAACACACTCTTAATGAGTCTACTAAGATTATCACAAGTCATTTTTGTGAATTTGACAAAATCTCATCTGACAACCAGCTAGATAACTGTACCTAGCTGACAAGCTAAAAAAGTTGACAGGCAGAATTCTCCATCCTTATTGTTGAGCCCTGCAGGTGCAATGCGATACAGTGACAAGCAATAAATCCTAACTCTGAGTTTTTGCTTAAACCAGCCATAACGAGCGCCGCATGATGAGACATTTGAGGTTTGCTCAAACTAACTCTGGATAACAGTAATAGCGATGCTTGCCTTAGTAAGCACTATTAAGTATGTGCAGATGAGCTGTACATTTTGTAACTTCACGCAACATTTGAATTGAGAAATAACTTGCAATGTGCCTGGATTAAAGAAGTCAGAGCATCAATAATAAAACAAAATTATTTGTCCATTTTGAAATACACACTTATTAGCACTACCTTACACACAGATAGACAGCATGTATAAAATATAAAGAAAACACATGAGACCTACCACCACCATGAATGGAGGAATCCAGGAGGCTCTCCTAGCGTAATGTTCTTCTCCCATCGGATCTACAACAGGCAGAGAGCAGGAAGAAACGAGAAAAAGAAAGAGGGGTTGTGAGATTTTAGATAATGTAACATTCTCCTGTCAGCCGTTGCGCAGTCTGCTCTATGACCCAATCCAGATCCCATATATCATCCTGCTTTCACCACCACAACAACAGACTTGTTTTCCCTCACATCTTTCTATGACACTGGAGCTTTAAATGTCCTAGAGAGAGGAGAAAGTCCTTCTGGGAAGCCCCTACCTATGAGTTCAGAAGTCATAATTCTGCATTAAAGTGATTTTGGTATCAAATCAAAATAAATAAACACAAAATCAATGAAGTGGGTAGTTTTATATTTTTTTTGGACTAATAAAACAGAAAAATGGTCAATGTAGTTGCCATGCGTTTGTGTTATCAACTTCATGTCATTTCAAACCATGACTTTCTTAGGGCCCAATGAAATCTGTTTTGTTTTTGTTTTGTTTGTTTTTTTGCTTTACAATTAATGTTTTAATTAATCATTTTTTTAGTAGTAGTAATATTATCATTACATTTAGATATATTCCTGTCATGATTTCTTCAAGTTAAACTGAACTTTTATTTTGACACGTTGCTGTGAAGATCTTTAGGTTTCTGTCTGTAAATATGACGATAGTTTTACTCAATAGAAATGGCAAAATACTCATCAAGCGACTTTCAGAGCAGTTCTAGAGATTATGTTTATGTGTTCATGTACTCATATATTGAGGCAGCAGAAGCTGAAAACACTGCGAGCGTCACACGTGTAGTTAACGAAACTGCGCTTCTGCGCCATTCATTCACACAGAGAAACGCAGAAGAGGCAGATTTATATTTAAATGGTATTTTTGCCTTAATATTCACAGTCAATAGTCTATATCGAGTTTACTGACCTACTTTTGATGTATCTATCCAAAATTTGGCAAATGTTGTGACAGTCCACATTATACGTTATTCAGTAAATTCAGTTTTTATTACTGGATTCTGCGATTGCGTTTGCGTTTTCTACATTGCGGAAATCATAGGGCTCTCTTTTCTTCTGTGGAAAACAAAAGAAGATATTTTGGGAAATTTTTTTATTTTTTTTTTTGGTCCATATAGTCAATGTTAATGTGGTCCAGCATTGTTTTTGGGCCCCATTGACTTGCATTATATAGACAAAAACAGTTGAAGATCTTCAAAATATCTTTTTTTGTGTTCAGCAGAAGTCAGCATCCACAATGCAACTATTAGTTGCAACGTTGGTAAATACAACTACTACGACATGACTTGAAGTTAGTGCATATTCTTGGCAGTCATTACTCAGATTCATCCTGGTCAATCCACCAGTGTGGAGACGTCCAGCAGGCTTTAGCGATCCAAAGCCATGATCCTCAAAATTACTCATGGCTTCTGTTTTTCCTACACTTCAATCAGGCCTTGGGGCTCACTTTCTCCCTCCATCACCTCTGCTTGTGTGGAAATGACCAGGGAGACTCTCATTAAGGCCATAATCTCAGTGTATTTAAGAAACGTTCTCCTTTGTAATAGGTGAGTAGAAGGACCTGAACTGACCGTGGAAAGTGCGAGGAAAGAATTAGCCTATTATAACAATTATATATGGATGATTACACAGGAAAATGTAGTGAGAAAAAAGAAAATCTAAGAGGATAGAGAGGATAGGTTTGTTCACTGCAGCTGAAAGTGGATTACCGAAGCAGGTCTGAAGGTTAAGAACACATTATCAGTTAATTTCACCTCGTCGGCCTGCCAAACGGCACGATAAACATCTGACCAACTTGCGGTGCTTTTGAGAAGTGCTGCAGAAAGTCAGGGAAACAATCCCGCAACGCAGCAGAGATGCCGCCAAGCCAACAGGGAGAATAAAACACCCTGGGGTAACAGAGCAATGGACGGAAATGACTGCTCACAAACAAATGGCAAATAAAAGTCCTGCTGCTCGGTGTATGATAAACAGCTATTAACTGTAATTAATGATGGGTAATTTATATTTTTGCACATGGTTGGTGCACACATACTGGCCCACAGATTCTGAGACTGTATAAATAAGGGGAAAAACAAACAATTCAGAATAGTTAAAATCAACTATACATCACTAAACTAACGCAGAAGTGTCAGATGTCTTGCAGAGTTTAGATATCTTATTAACATGAATATGTTTAAGATATTTCCTGACACAAACAGTAAAATGAAATGGATTATAAGGTTCTCATTTAAATGTGGAACAAGAAAAATCGAGAACAATGTTACTGTGGCAGTACAGCGCAGACTCACAACATCCTGACCCATTCAAATGAAACAAGTGGATTTAATTTAGATTTTATTGCACTGCAGAAAAGAACAAGCTTGATAGGAAACATACTTTTGTAAGTGATGCCATATCACCACATTATAAAAAATTGTGTATCGCAATGCTTGACACTCTGCACAAAATATATATTTGTATTATACAATACATTACGTAAAATGTTCAATATATACAGTATTATGTACATATATATATATATATATATATATAACTATATTGTTTTTTTAACCATATTTAAAATATAAATATTTCATATATATAATTATATATATTTCATATTTATTGTTTATAAAAATGGCAACTTGGTGGATGATGATTTATATGTGTTTTTTAACAAAAATATATACTAAAGTAATACTAAAGAGACTTAAGCGTGTGTGAGGCAGAGTGTGTGTGTGTAAGCAGAGTCTTACCTCGGAAAGGAAGGTCTGTGCTGATTTCTGGGCCCCAACATGCAACAAGTACTCGTACACGTATAAAGCTAATCTAGAAGAGAACAAAAGAGGAACAGGCGTTATATTCAGGGCATGAGAAGGAAATCCCAGATTTCTCTGCAAGTAAGCAAAAATAATAACCCCAAGATGACAAGAAGAAATTTGAATATAAACAATAAACATTTTCATTTAATAATAAAAAATGTACATAAAATACTTTTTATACCTTGTGTTAAAATCAGTCGCTTATTAGATTAGAATGCTGCCTTAGAAGGTAGCTGCTTATGTAGACAGCTAGCGAGGTTTTAGAACAGAGATATAGACTTTCATTCCCAGTTGTGTGCCGTCACTCTAGTTTGGATGTTGTTCAAAAGTTTCAGAAAGAAAATCAGTGGCTACAGACAACACACTATAGATTTTTGATTACACACACAAGTACACATGAACACACAAAACACTCATCAACGGCAGCAACCGCATGTCCGATCTCCACAGCCCGTTTGCTCCACGAAAAGAACACAAAGATCAGCCAAAGCATGCATAGCTGGAGTTGTCACGGCAATCTGACGGCACCATCGTGGTTCTTGTGTTTTTGTCATTTTCTGTATCCATTATGTCTGTTGTTTAGCCGCTTGGGCTAGCAATTACCCAGCTCCCAGTGTACCGCGGGGCTGAAACTGTACCATGCCTCTGCTCCTACCCTTTCCTTTCCTCTCCCATCAGCCATGAGAGAAAATAGCCCTGTAAAGCTCTCCTGGCAAAAATTACATTCAGAGACAGGCACAATTTGGTAGAAACATGGTTTTTGCCTGGCTGCAGTGTATTTGGGAGAAGAACATTTATTTGCACCATAGGTAAGGCAATAATGACATACACAAGAGTAACTTAAAGTGATAGTTCCTAGCCCATTTGCTCATCCTCATGTTCCAATGATATTTTAGAAAACTTGGTTGGAATGGTGCTTTTTGTTCATACAATGAAAGTCAATAAGTTCCAGTGTTGTTTTGGACCTCACTGACTTTCAGTGTACGAATAAAAAGAGTTGAAACATTCATCATTTTCAAAACCGATTTGCCAATAAAATAATTTATATGAATTTAAAGGGATAGTTCACCCAAAAATGAAAATTGGANGTTTTTGTCAGAGCACTTGTTATTCTTAATTTTGACATCAATTTTCATTTTTACACCAGACATATCAGTTCAAAATATCAGTCTCCTTGATCTTTAATAGTAATCGGTATTAGCCTCAGCCCTGAAAAATACATATCAGTCGACCGCTATTACAGATTTGAGGATGAGTAACATGATGACAAAATTTTTGGACCTTTTCCACTTTTAAGAATAGATACACTAAAACTGAGAATGGCTAGTGTTACCCACATGAGCACCACAACTCAATGTTCTGCAGCATAATCATGTGCTAACCAATAACCACCATTTAAATACCAAATAAAAACCATTGACAATCTTGAAATCTGTATGATGCATGGTTATTACTGTTAACTAAAACTATTAAAAACATCTGAACTGAAATAAAGCTGAAATAAAAGAAAAATAAATATTAGATGGGAAAGTTAAACTAAACAAAAATTTGAAATTTTGCCTAAAATATGTTTGTAGCACTACAATTACTAACTGGAAACTATTAAAAACTAAAACTAATCTAAAACTGAAATAAATTAAACTTAATAGGTAATATTAATAAAAACTAAAAGTATATAAATAATAATAAGATGGAATAATTCTGATGGAACCTTCTCTCCAACGCACATACAGTGGGCAGAAGCGTGTATTCGTGTGGGAGCAGGAAGCTTTCCCAGGCATCAGCGAGGAGGTGAATGAGTCAGTGCAAGGAGGCATCCAGGGTGGCAGGCTCATAAATAGCAGAGGAGAGCTCCCTCTGATCAGCCAGTCAATGACTGTGATAAAGTTGGATATGAAAGACAGGGAGGAGATCCAGCGCTCCATCACTGCACAAACACTGACGCGCTGGCGCGGGAGAGTGACCAGAATGACAATGCCTCCCACTGAGAGACAGTGGTGGAGGGGGAGTCAACGACGACCATAAAACTGTGGATGAGAGGTTCAAACAAAGTCCATCTAAAAGGTACTATTACCACAAAGGATCTACGGAATAAGCAAGTCAGCAATATCTACTTGTAAGGTTTTAAACTTAAGCTGCGTTTCGGTTTACCTGCTAGCCATGACAAACAGAGGCAGAAGTGGGCGATATGGCAAAAAAAAAAAGGCAGAATCGTGATCTTATCACAATACTTTTTTTATATTGGTTTTTAAAGGGATAGTTCACCCAAAAATTGATATTTTCTCACAGTTTACTCACCCTCCTTTCAACCTTTCAATGTTTAGGTGTAAATAACAGTCCAAATTAAATCTGTTCACCATATAAAGCTACCACATCTCTTCACAAGATAAACTGATCGATTCATATGGATTCGCTTTATGACACCCTTTTAACCTTTTTGGCTCCTCCATTTTTTTGATTACCTGGATTTTTCAGTGGAGGGCCAGAAACCTTGCAGGTTTCATTAAAAATATCTTTGAGTTTTGAGAATTAACGACATGAGGGTGAGTAAACAATGACAGAATTTTCATTTTTGGGTGAACTATCCCTTTAAGACTCAGCCTAACTAAATTCCCTTAAAAATAACAAAGGAATGACAGAACATGTACATCCCGAATAACAGGTCAGAATGTCTAGGTTTTGTTACAGAAACCAGAGGGAGAAAGTGTTAAACTGCTTCAAAGAAGAAATTGGCCCTAATTTGTTAGTTTTCGGCATAATTATTTATTTAGCAAAAGCCATTTCAGTGAATATCACTAGGCCTATACATTTCAAAGCTTTGAGTTTGAACGGCACCCATGACACTCATTCAAGTTCCGTTAAAGAGCTTAGTCAGGAAAAATGCCATATTTAATTTTATATGAATGAAAACGAGGCTGTTAGGGTATACTGCGTTCAGATGTACAGTCCGTTCAATGGTCACATTTTTATTCCCCTAGAAATGTATTTGCAATTTAAACAAAGTACACAACGGTATAAATAACTGAACATACAGTACATCTGTCCCTCACAGCCATTTTTGTATTAACACATTAATTCATATTAACAAACTCTAAAGTCCATAGCTCCCATACTCTCTGTAAGAATAAACCAAAACATATCGGCTACATTCTACCATGGCATTTTATCTGTAGAAGCACACAAAATAAACTACAATAGATTTGTCAACTGGGGGCAAAACACTGAAATTATTTTGTGTTTCAAAAAAGTTGCATGTCTCTGACTGACTTACTCATGACCAATTTAGTCAAGACAACTGTTCCACTCTAATTTGCTAGTTACTTATCTCACTACCTTTCTCACCATAAACAAGGGTTTAGGAACGCCAATGGAGTTCGACCTCTGGGCTTGAAGAAAACATCTAGCAGCTGCCATCTGCTTAAATATGAGAGAAGCGTGAGACGATCTGGATCAAACTGTGGATTCCCAGGAGTGGGCTGATAAAAATTTCATGGCAGGGAGGCCCATGTGATCTGGGTGGAGGGGGGTACGGTGCGCTTTGGTACTTTGGTACCAGCACCTGGCCCTGATGCATTATTGAACACCGTTCATTCAATTGCGCCTTCAAGGAGCACCTTGTGTAGAGTTGTCAGGAACATTGAGTGCAAGAGCCAAGAACAGGACCTCTGGATTCTGAAGGTCCCATTTGGAACCCCAAACAATTAAAGACATCACAGAGGAATGGGAACAGGGAACTCCAGCTGATGGGACGAGACCCTGAGGTGCAGGCAAGAAGAAGCGTCTGGCCTGGCTGCGAGAGCAGACACTACAAGCAATGCTGGGATCCGGCCAAAATAAATTAGATCAAGTTCATTAGACAAGTTAATCACAGCAATTTCAGCTGGTTAACAACAAGTACAGAACTAACAACAACCTCAATACATAAGCATGTAAATATTGGGATAATTCAGACCAAAGTAGTACTTGAAAATCATAATAGATTTGTAAAGGGTTACTCCACCCCAAAATGAAAATTGTGTCATTAATCACTTACCCCCATGTCATTCCAAACCCATAAAATCTTCGTTCGTCTTCAGAACACAATTTAAGATATTTCGGATGAAAATCGGGAGGCTTGTGACTGTCCCATTGAATGCCAAAGAATTAACACTGTCAAGGCCCAGAAAAAAAAGCTGCAACACACCGATACGTTTTCTACGTTTATTTACTCTTTGATTTTAACAAAAAGAGTGTATCTGTGTGGTGCGGCTGACACAGAACAGCAAACGCAGTTTGGGTCCAGCAGATACTCTCCAAAATGGCGCTACAGTGACGCGGAGGAGACACAGAGGAGACGAATTGTTGAATAAAGACATTATTTTTATTTTCTTTGCACACAAAACATATTCTTGTAGTTTTAGAAAATTAAGGTTGAACCGCTGATGTCACATGGACAGTTTTCACAATGTCATTACTACCTTTCTGGGCCTTGAACGTGGTAGTTGAGTTGCTGTCTATGCAGGGCCAGAAAGCTCCTGGATTTCATCAAAAATATCTAAATTTGTGTTCTGAAAATGAACAAAGACCTTACGGGTTTGGAAAGACAAGAGGGTGAGTAATTAAAGATAGAATTTTCATTTTTAGCTGAACTATCCCTTTAATAGACCCTATTGACTTTCATTGTATGGACCGACAAAAAAAACAAAAAAACAACATGCACATCTTTTAAAATATCTTCTTTTGGTTCCTGGGAAGAATGTCATACAGGTTTGGGGATGAATAAATGACGTCACATGATCAACCAGGTGAAAATATTAATTATAAACATTAAGTCAGTTAGAAAAACAAAGCCTACCTTTGCTCATTTAGCCACATAATTTGACATATTGTTCATGTTTGTAGCATAAACAGTGTGCGAAATTAGGCTACATGCTGAATGGAAAACGTACAAGCAATAGCAATAGCGATACTTGCCCTATCAGGTACTGCTAAAAAAAGCAATACATTCTATTATATTTTTAAACACACCATTCAAATCCATCTGTCTTTACATGCCAGGCTCTCTCATATTCAAATGACTGAGAGCAGGTGTTAATGTATGCAAACCTGATCAGCAAAATCTAAATGGTGCGCTCTCTCCAGAGGAGCACAGGACATATAAAGAGCCATATTATGGAGACGGGGAGGGGGTGGTGGAGACTGTGTCGCTGGCTGGGGCCTCAGGAGCCTGCGGCATGCCGTCTTAAAGCTCAGCCTCCCAGTTCAAAAGCCCAGAAAAGAGGTCTGCTGGAGGGAATGCCCAGGGGGACGACCCATGAGTCTCTCAGCCCCTTCCCCCTCAGTTTTTTCCAGATCTACAGTGTCCCTGTGGGAGAAAGCACTGCCAATCGGAGGCGTTCAAAAGGGATAAGTCCAGTGATGTTGGAGTAGTTTAGCATAGGTGGGTTTGTTTTGAGGTGAGTGAGGTAAAAAGAGCTGATGTTACGGTACTGCTGGAACATAAGGTCTTACTGCAAAATAGCCTCACCATGACTCCTTGTAGCACAGTGGGGAGTCTCATGCGCACTGGGAACATTAAACACAGGTCAGATTGCTTGGCCTACAATATAATGCCAGGTGCGAAACACTATTGTCATAGCTATTTTTCCCCTTACTCTCAGAGAAGGAAAAGAGCCATTAAAAGAATACTTCACACAAAAATGTAAAGCTTATCTCAAATAAAATACGCCACAGGCTGGATGTCAAAAACAAGTGGGAGTGGTTTCATGTCTTGTGATCTGTGGCATATGAGATGTATAATTTCATGAATTATTTAATTTGAAAATTCACATTCATCATATGGCTTCGAAAACACTGTCATAATTGCAAATAAAAACTAAATGAAAAATTTTCCATGAACTAAATGTAAAATATTTAATTAGTTTCAGTTTTTGATAAATTGTTTACAAAAATAAATCTTACTAAGACTCATTTTTTATTCAGCAAGGAGTCCAAGGATACATTAAATTGATCAAATATCAATGATTGTGACAGTAAAGACTTTTATAAATGTTATATAAAAGATTTCTATTTCTAAAGATTATTCAAAAAAAAATTATTTACCAAAAAAATGTATCATGGTTTCCACAAAAAATATTAAGCAGCACAACTTGATTGATAACACTGATAATAATCCATTGCAAGGATAAATTACACTTTAAAATATGTTAAAACAGTAAAGTTAGTCTAAATTGTAATAACATTTCACAATATTTTGCAGTATTTTTGATCAACCAGATGTTGAGCATACCAGACTTTTTTTTTAAAAACATTAAAACAATGTTACCAGACAAACTTTTAAATGTTTCGCACAAAAAACATCAGTAATAATAATAATATAAAAAAAAATAATAATCCTGGACTACTTTAATGGTGCATTTACAACCTGAAGCTCGACAGATTAGTCACTATGCCACTGTACGGAGAACAGGGATTTGGACATTTTTCCAGACGTCCCATTGCGTGTTCCACGTAAATATTAACAGCATAATGGTTTAAATTGACATGAGGGTAAATAAGTAAGTTTTGGATGAATCCTCCTAAGAAGAGTTCGCTCAGGTATGTGACATTTTTCATTACACATGAACCAAGGTGAGGACAAATCAGATGACAGTTTATGACAGCTCCAAAGGAAAATCTCTAAAATGTATCGCCAGAGATAAACGGGTCCCCCTGTTCCGCTCTCATCACAACAGAGCCCACACGGAGCTCTCGCATCAAAGAAATCTGCCAAATGTATGCCTTGAGCACACCTGACATCTCGCCCGAGGCTCTCTGATAAAACCATCTTTAAACATGAATGAATCACACATAACCGTCCTACAAAGGCACCGTTAGGAAATCATGTTTTCAACTCTCCTATCAATTATTCACCCAGCACAGACACACGAGACAAGGGAAAAGGGTGAAAATGACAAGTTCCTAAAAAGTTCTCTGACAAAAACCAAAGCGCCGCATCCTCGCTGCCAAACTGAGAATCCATCTGCTCCTTTGGCCAGAGACGGTGTGCTTCCAATGGATCCATTTTCAAAAATTGGATTTTAAAGTGCTTTAATGCTCTGCCACAAGTTTTAATTTAAAGTTCATACCAGGTGCAGAAACTCCTCACTACTGAGAATACTAACTGAACATTAATGTGAGCTCAGCTAGAATTCGCTATGGTAAATCATTCATTCAAGCCATTTCTGGACATGCAAAAAGCCTTAAACATTCAGTATTATACAAATATGAATGAGCAATATAAAACTCTGGTTGAGATTTCAGTTCATTATCTTAAACTAAGCTTCTCTTACTTTCCATTTAAGCCCCTTAAAGTGTTTTGTCTAACTCTGATCCTCATCATTTTGAGTGGTCACTATGAGCACAACCTGAATTTAGATGTTTCAACAGAGCTGATCACAAGCAGCTATTCAAAAAAAGTATACAGATTATACAGTCTTAAACTAGCCATATGGACACTTTTCAGCTATTACTGAATAAAACAAATTTTAGACAACCTTACAAACCACTAAAAGTTTTAATGCCACAAGGATATGATGTAATTTGGGATTAGATATACTCAAGACATACATTTTATTTAAAGGGTTTCTGCATTTTTTGACTCGTTACTTCTCCATGACCTTTCCAGTCATTCATAATCACCACATAAGGCTTTTAAAAAATATATATCATAGATATTTCAGTAATAATTTTTCCATTTACAGGTAATAAGCTTTGGAATGAATAATGTAAACAATTATTTTACTCCACAAAGACCAATATCTGTTTGCTTAAACATGGCAGAGCTTAAACATTCTTATTGAAATCTCTATGGATTCATGTAGAAATCATACTTTTAAAGTCACCTGAATTTCCAGGTTTTCAGTGCTTATGGGGAACCTTGTTTAAACTACACTATCCACATACTATTCTAAACTTGCATGTCTTGCACAAAATACAAACCCCGGCTTATGTATTTATAACAACAAACCTAAAAAAGTCACTAACACAAAAGGTAAGAAACTGAGAGTTTATAACAACACTAAGACTGGGGGTTTTAAACCAAGCAAAATATACTACTATCACAAACTATCACGCTCACTATTTCATTACATTAGTTTGTACAGCTGCTCTAACATGATTGTGTGCATCAAAAATGAGATCTCAGGAGTCCTGTATGTCTCATGCACAAGAAGCATCTGAGCATCTATCTACATGATGCATTGATCCAAGCCTTCCACAAACTCTCCATCTGCACGGTACAAACCTTCATGTAACATCTACTACACGAATGCATGATAAAGTTGCTCCAAAGCAAGCACAAGTAGCATGCATAAGGAAAAACCCATCAAAACAGCTGTGCAACACAGCTACATGAACACTGCACAATCACACCGCACATAATCTGCAAAGAAACTACTTAGTAAAGTGTTCGAGTCGCCGATAGCCGTCTCGTGCAATGCAGCGCAGGCATCAGAGAACGTGCAGGTTTTTGCTCTATATGTGACAATGCACAAATTCACTTACTTCTCTCTGGCTTGACTATCGGATGGAACGACAGCTCCTTTCCCTTTGGCGTACATGGTGGACTCTGTTTGAAGACTTTTAACCTACTCAACACCTGTCAAAGGAAGCGGCCAGGAAAACGGTCTATCTCCATAGCTACCCGCTTAGTGTTTTCCTCCCTTTTCGTACATCTCCAGCATTGGCCACAAATCAGGCACAGTTTCTGCTGGGGGAACTTGAAACAGTCTACTGGTGGATTTTTTTTTTTCAATCGCTGTTCCAGGATTATGCGCACCCTCCCCCTGCTGTGGAGAAAAGGAGGGGCTCCTTAAAGGGGAAGGCACGCTCTATTCGTTGGATTGTTGTACTGTCTAGACCTGTGTAAATCAAGTAACAAACTTAACTAAAAAAATTACTGTTACTGGATATTAATATTTAGATTCTCGGTAGAATGAAAAAAACATATTTGTAAAAATGTTTCTGTAATAAATTTGTTTATAAAAAGAGACCAGACCAAGGCTACAGAGTACCCTCTATGAGTACCATCTCATGTTGGGCTTGAAACTAATGTGCTTATGATTTTTTTTTTTAATTATATTTATTTGTAATGTTTGAAGAAGCTAAGGCTAAGACCATTTTCCTTTATTATTTTTTATTTCGTTTTTATTTTATTTATCTTTTTTGTTGTTGTCGTTGTTGTTGTTTCTCTGAAAATCAATTTTAAAGACCAGAAAATATCAGTTTTTAGTCTGTCTGTTAACGTAATGTTTACCAAAAATACAAATGTAAAGTTTTTGGGGGTTTTTTTTCAATTCTTGTACTACAGATTTATGTCTAATTAAAGGGTTACTCCACCTCAAAATGAAAATTTTGTCATT
>SCHK01274579.1:7138-30271 GCA_004124795.1 Poropuntius huangchuchieni
TATTATACGTGATTGCTTGATGTTCTTACAATTGGGCTGTTTTCAGTGAAATGCAAGAAAATTCTAAAGGAATCAGGATTTAAAAAATGAAATGCTGTAAAATATCAGACAAGAACATTTTTCACCAATTATCACAAAACCTTTTGGTTAATACGCAATCTACTTGGACGTCTCCACAGGTCCCTGCAGCAACTGTGTGAATGTGCAGAGCAGCTTTCTTGTGTCTCCCAGCAGCAGCAGCAGCGCCGTGAAGGGAAACGGGCCCGCTCTCCGCGTGGATGTTTAGTATTTTAGACATGGTACATTAACGGCATCTGGTTAAGATCTAAATGCTTGTTAAATACACTGAAATTTGGAAAAAGAAGGGAGCAAGAAAAAAGATTTGAGTAGGGGGGGACGGTGGATCAACAAGTCAGTAAAGCTTATTATCCTGAAAGTATTACAACTGGCCCTTAACAAAGTAGTACAGGGTTTCGAGTTTCAAAGATTCCTTTAAACGGAGCGGCTCAAATGAAAACCATGGGGGGAAAGAATGTGACATCATGAAAACCGTGGGCAGCTCAGAGCCAACCTGTGGTGTGCTGGGAAATTAGTGTTCCTTACACCTCAACAAGACCAGACAGTCCAGAAATCATAATTACAACCAGATTGCTGAGATCAGTAAAATTATAAGAAATGACAATCATACGAAGAACTGTTATAAATAATAATAGTTTCATAGTTTAAAATGAATAGTTTATTATTATTAATTAAAAATTAGAAAACATTTACATAAAAAAAAAAACATGTTTGCAAAAATACAATCTGGTTGTTATTAGTTTTAAATATTGTGTGTAATGTAATACTACCTTTTATGATAGCCTAGCTACACTAAGTTCTTTGTTATTTTTTGTTGAGAACCATAAATAAACCGTGAGTCTAAGGTGGAGGTGGGGGACACATTTTAATGAGCACAATCATTTTTGGGGGTATCCATGGTTGTGTACGGTGAGTGTCTCTTTTACTGGCCGGATAATGACCGGACTGAGGTGTGTTATAGTCCCCCAGAGAAGAGAGAGGGAGCAGCCTGCCCTCCACGTCCGTCATTACGCTCTCTCTATACCGGACAGGCCCGGCGCTTTAATGAAAAGAAAGTGTCTGCCGTCATATTTATAAATTTCCATGGGTTCCTTTTCTGTTTTTTGGGTTTTTTTCTTTGCAGGTATGGTACTGTAATTGTGCAAAGGGAACCGGTGCATTTTGATGAGGCCAAAACACAGCATCGCTTTAATTGCGACGCCTTCTTGACCCCGGTCTCCCTCCAGCGTGCCGATCATCCCACATCAGAGCAGGTCTCACGGGAGACTGGCGAACAGAGAGCCGTCGGAGATGTGTGGTTGATGTGTTTGCGGGTTTCGCTTGAAAGGGATGGCGGGGGCAGTAAAAGTTGTCTATGGCTCTGCTGTTTGCGATTAAGTTTGATGGGCAGAAAGTCTGCCGAACCCCCCTCGCACCCCTCCAATGCTGCTGACACGCTGCCTCTGTAAAGCATTCAGATTACTCAAACTGTTGCCAGGGTCAGGCGCGGGGCAGACACCGCTATGATGTATAGGAAAGCATGTCTGGGAGTTTCTCTCGCTCTTGAAATGCATACCAGAAAAACTGCAGAACACCCTGCTAAAAGACGAGGGAGAGAGAGAGAAGGACGGTGGAAGGAAAGAGAGAAAAAAAATGCCGTCTGATGAGACCCAGATGATAGCGACCCATCCTTTTCTTCCCTTATTCCTTCTGTTACTACCTTCATAATTCGCCCTTTTCTTTTTCGTGACACTCCATGTTTTATTAATGCATTCCACGATCGCCTTAAAAATTTGATGCCCCCTCGAGGTAGAGACGCTCACTAGCACTTTGACACTTCATTTCCCAGCTAGGGGGACTGGGTCAGTAAATCTAGCCGACTGAAGAGAGCGCCTCATGCTGAGGACGAGTGCTGCAGGAGGGAGGAGGAGAAGGGGCGAGAGAAGGGGGAGGTGCCACAGCCTGGCCCCTGTACCCTTAGGGTGTGACATTGTGCTGTGGTGTTTGTGTATGAGCGTGTGTGTGTGTTTGTGTGTCTCTTTTATTAACCAACCTGAAATCTGGTCATGATCACAGACATCCAGCTGGTCCTAACCCCCATCTGCCTACTGAGGCAGAGCACTCTCTCTCTCTCTGATTAGCCCTCTGTCCTGACACTGGCTTAAGCTCCGTCCAGAGCCCCTTTGCCCCACAATGCCGCCTTCCCCCACAACACTCACCCCCAGTCCTGCAAAAGAAAGGAAGTGAGGCACAGAGAGCGAGAGACATGCTCGCATGCAATGAAATGTATGCATTTGAAGTGTAGCTTAGCGGTATGTTAAGTTAAATTGTTTTTAATGGCAGTATTTTATTTACTTACAATTTTTTAATTACACATCAAGATAATTGCGGTTAAATAAATACATGTCAAATTCACTGTATGATTAGCTAATTAATTGTGTTTTGTAATTGTATTCAGTATTTTCTAAAAACAAAATTACATAGACTACAATAAGTGTATTCAAAGACATGTTTTTCATGTCATTTTTTGAGATACATTTCTGCAGTCATTTATATATATTTAATAGAATTATTTATAATATATTATAATTATTTACAATTTCAGTAGTAGTAGTATATACATTTAATTTTTTATTTTTTTTTTTATAAAAAAAATAATCTCTATATTCATGCAAAAGACACCATAGCGTTTTCTATCCTAAAGCACAAACGCTGCAATTTATGCCATTTATTTTTGTAGAAATGCGGCATGTACATCTAAAGATACCCCCCAACTGTCTTACATACACACACATACACACACACACACACACACACACACACACACAGACAGTGCCTTTGTTGCAGGATGTATTAGAGCACACCGTCACCGCATGTGCGCCAAAATAGCAATTTTTGCAGCCGGCTGCCAGCAGTGACAGGAGATATTTCATCCTGTTGTCAGAATATTATTAATAAAACATCAGGACTAGAGTGCAGCACAATTTTTCCTTTCAATCACTCCCAGCATCTGCCATGAAAATTTCATGCTGTATATAATTTCCACTTAATGTATTGCACTTAAAACGTCGGTGCCAGCGCCGTGTGGGGAGTTTTAAAGGGTTAATTATATCATGTATCTGCAGAGTCGGGGCCCCTCTGCTTACCAAACAATGACTTGAGTGATTGTATGCAAATATACCGGTGACCTTTTTGCCTCCCCGTGGTCAATTTATATGGTTATTAAGGTTTTATAAAATGGATGAGCGCAGCACTTTGAACGCCATTTTCCTGCCTCATGTTGTCCTAATTTATTTCATTTCTCGCGGGGTCTTCCGAAATATGTTTATTTCTCCCCCTCGCTCTCACTTTCTGTCTCTCTCTGTGTCTCTCTCTCTCTTTCTTTCTTCCCCGTCGTGTGCCGTGTGATGGAAGCTGCATGGGGTGGAGGGGGAAAGACAGGAGTGGTTATCTGGCATTACTCAGCCTGCTAAAAATTCATTAAAATGTGACATCAGCGCAGTGAGAGACAAATGCTCTCTGGATGAAAGGGAACAGTAGGCCTTTCAGGGATTAGAGGCGCACGGCCTCGACCTATCACCTAACAGCATAAACAGATTAATCCACTGGCAGCGCTGCAAAGATACACAGAATTATTAAACACGAGGCGGGGCGGCGGGGGTGGTTGAGCCTACAGAAAAATTTCCATGTAATCTGCCCAGTGCTAACAATCTGGAGAGGTGTGTGAAGAACATTCATATTTCAGAGTGTCCACGGGTTTAATGAAACCAGACGGACCCCCCTGCACCAGTGTCTTGTGGTATATTTTGTATGTACGCACACACACACACACACGGCAGACGATTCAAAAGCAGTTGCCCTAACCTCTAGTGGGTAACCAAGTGCCCTTCCTGTGTTCAATTGTAGAAGAACCAGGTGAAGACAGCGAGGAATCCCCACGAGCCTCCTCATTGGCCGCGGCCGAGGACAAAGACTCGAGCAAGAGGGACGCCATAGAAGGCAACACAACAGAGAAGGACTCCAGTAAGACCTTTAGTTTTGGTCTTTTTTTTTTTCCCTGGTACCCTCTCTCCGGTGTCACTTAGTCACTAACACACACTGCTCCTACCTGTTTTGCTCTTCTGTTCTCTTCCAATGTGGCTTTTTTTCTGCTAATAACAGCTGCATGTGTGGGTTGCATGTGAATGCTATCAGTAGCCTCCCGCTGACCCATTTTAATCATAGCCATCTGATGGCAGAGATGTGGATAAAGGCAAAGAATATTCCGCAGTGACCACCCAGATTATTTTTTTTAATCAAATCAGTTTGTGCGCTTGTAATTTTTAAGCGCCTTTCATTAATCTTCGCTGTTCTTGCGATTCCTCTGATGACATATTAGTTTTGTATAAGCATAGGATTAGATAGCGCTCAAGTGTATAGTTTTGTAACCTTTCTTTTTAATTCAAGCAACGCACCACCTATCAGAGCTCATTGTCCTCCAACTGCAGATCTGCGTACACGTCTGACTGGTAGCACATTAGCAAGGGCAACAATCCTTACAAAACAGCGTTGTGTTGAGATCAGGAAACAGCCCCTGGAGCTAGCATCTGGCATCACTACCTAAGGCTCTGTTATATTTGATTTGCCAAATAAGAATTCATATGTGCTTTTTTATGTATGAGATGGAAATATATGGTCGAAATGAATATTACATTAGGCGTCTTTTCATGCACACCATACCTAGCTACATAATGTTGGGTTCAATGGAGCAGAGGAAATGCTGAAACAGGACAGAGCCTATTAGTTTAGCCAGTCGTTTATCTTTTATCCATATAGCCATGACAGGCTTGTCTGAGGCAGCTCGTACTCAATGCATTTACATGACCTATTACATGCGGCGTCATTTAACGCTGCGGTCGAGATGCAGATCCTATACTTAAACCTTAATGTGAATATATGCATGCTAACTTTTGCATTGCGATGGCTTGTTTTGTTTTTTCAAGGCTCCGGTATTTAAATTGAAATTAGAAAATATCCATCCCCAAATGGCTGTTGTGTTGTTTTTTTCTAATCCATTGCTTTGAGGAGCGGTCAGAATGAGTTGCTCTGTTGAACCCATATGTTAAATGTGTTTTTGGGCCAAAGGAATAAATCCCTAATGTGGGTTTGAATATAAAGCACCAGACTCCTGCATATTAAAGATTATACATAGAGATATTCACAATATTCATCTTCACATGTAGCATCTCTCAAAACAGCCCATTTACTTTGTCATTTTAATCTAGTGTCACTGTGGATTAATTATAATCCAAATTGCATTTTCCATGCAAATGTCTTAATCTGGATCAACTCCAGATTACTTTGTGCTCTGTTTAGATGTAGCATGGAAGCATGTCAGTGTGTTGGCTTTAGGGTAAGGGGATAATTCAGCAAACACAAGCAAAGATGAAAATTAGCTGTCATTATTGCTAAGAACATTTTCTGCATACCTGCTGTAAATTAGCAGGGAAATTAAATATTGTTTTCAAATCAGCTCCTTATGAAATTTAAAATAATGCCGCTGAATTAAATAAAATGCAAGACAGATCAAATTCTGCATATTTACCATTAGCATTTGCATGTTTCCAGCTCGGAAATGAGCATTTATTCAATTTCTGTCTTTCTAGATATTTGATTAAAATAAATTAAAAGTATTTGCATATTTCATTGAAGCCCTACAGCTATGATTTCTGTTACTGACTTAATCAATTCAGTGAGTCCTGTAGGATTTGCCAAATATGACATCCGTCGGTTTACGCCTCGTCTGAAGTGCGATGGCAAAGCTGATGGACTCAGATGCCTTATTTTTTTGCGAGAGCACAGAGAAAGCGGGGCTACTCTGTGCAAGCTGAGAATTTAGAGTGTGGTATTCAAATGTTATCTGCTGAACTGTAGGTCACACTAATGCGTAACCTTAACCTCTTGTCCTTGTAAATCACTAAAGTTCTGGGAGCGTCACAGGGTCCTGCTTTATTTATTGCCCTGTCACCTCAGCCAGACTGGCTGGACTGCAGACCAGTAAATTGAATAGTAAATTTATGACGCCTTTATCAAGCAAGTCTTGTGTAATTGGCGTTTGGAGGAGAAAGAAATTTTGAAATAAAATAGCTTGTCATATACAAGCACAGTACTATTTTGCACATCTTTCGAAGGGAGGCTGAACTACTGCTGTTTTGTGTATATGAAATTTTAGTCGTGTTACATTGCACTTTCAGACATAAAATAGAGAAAATTGAACTTTGAAAATGAACAGGACTAAAATGGCCTCTCTCTTAGTGAGGAGGTTTTTGTTGTATGGGTGAATTATCAGAGGTGTTTAAAGAAGCCTTGCGTAGGATGCATGATTTTCAAAATCCCATTGACAGTTGTAAATAAAGATGGGTGGCCAGTCTGCAGCTCTGGTCCCTGTAATGCAAACAGCTTGACTGTCATAAATCACCGTTTGATTTATCTAATCAAGCAAGGTCCTGCTTCTCAAAGACATTTGTCATTCGGATGAGAAGGGGGGCTGTGGTGTCACAATTATTTTCTCTATTGCTTCATTGCACTGTGTGTGTGTCTGTAGACAAAGAAAAAGGGCATTCTCATTTAGTGTGAGGTGCAGACTACACAAAGAGTCTAGCCATTAAGTCCTGACACAATATTAAATAAACATAAAGACTATTGTGTGTAGATATTTTATATGTATATGTCATCTTTAGAATTTTTTGATAGTTAATTTAGTTGACAACTCAGCAAAGCCTTGTGCACAGCAGAAAATGTGTTTGGTAATATTAAATGCTGCAAAGGAATTTCATACATTTATGTTCCTGTTTCTTTTCTGAGAGTCTAGTGTGTCCATCTGCAATGCACTTTAAATGTTTATGAAAGCAGAGAGTTGATTAAGAAAATAAATCATATAGATGGATCCTCATGTAGAGCAGATTAGCCCCCAGACCGTACATTTACATTCAATATGATGGCAATCAATGGAAGGGGCCTCATTGCATTGTGAAATGTATTTGCACCCGGTTGTCCAGGAGTCGCCTCCTCACCCGGGAAATAATTTAGTTGCAGATTGACTGGAAGATGGCGAAAATTGAAAGTTAAAATTAGAAATCCTCGTAATAAACAGAGGGGGGAGAAAAAAGGTCAGATGATGCGGTACAGCAATGAGATTGGGGAGCCTCGCAAATGAGGTTTTCTGTTTGTCATGAAATGCATGTGACATTCCCCACCCCCCCAACGCAGCAGGGATATCAAGGCCAGGAGAGAAAAAAAGATTACCTAGCTATTTGAGACTGCAGACCATACTCTTGATACTCTTGGAAATTTGTATTGTGCCCTTGTGGTTTTTCCCCCTCTTGTGTCACTTTCTTTGGCAGGCTAATACGTCAGGCTCCTGATATGTAAGACCACAATAAAATAAGCAGAATGCCTTGTAATGCCAAGAATTAAAATGCATGAACACGCAGCAGATATTGAAATATACTTTAAATAAATACAGAGCAGAAAAAAAAAATGCTCTTTTCTTTTTTCCAACATCTTTTCACCATCCATTTTCGATGACTGCTTTGCTAAGCTTTGATTCATAAGAGTAATACACACATTTAGCCTAGAGTGACCAGATTAGAGCGAAGAACAGCGAGCAGGGCTTTCTTTGTGCACTGCATATGCAGCGAGAGGATAAATTGCATTGACTGAGGAGGCTGGGACACTGTCTGTATCTGAGGATACAGGGGTAATGAAAGATTTATCACTCTGTGCAGCATACTCTAAATACAACTGGGGGCTGATTTGCTGAATTGAGCTCAGCTGAAATGGAAATAACATGGCAACCCCCTCTAATACAGAGTGTGAGGCATGGATATTCAGGGGGATGCTGGGAATGGTGATTTGGCTGTCTATATCCCCCAAATGAACTGCATAATGGTACCGTGACCTGCAAAGCAATAACAATGAATTCAAACCTCTATTTATTTGCGAATATCTTCATTCGGTTGCTTTTGTGAATATAGATTTTTTTTTTTTTTTTTTTGCTGGATCCTCTAGTATTCATGCTCAAAATCAATAGACACAATTTGTCTGTGGTGTAATTCAATTTAAATTTTTCTTTAATTTCTGCTTTTTGAAGATTTCTTTTCTTATTAAATATATGATGTCCATTTCGTTTGCTACATAATCTCAGTCTCACATAATGTGAGTCGCCCCAATAACCTTTTATCAGATCTACATTCCTAACAATAAGCTTATGTTACCCAAATGTGCAGTCTTATTAAAGTGAGGGTCATTGTACCTCTGTCAGGAGATTTTCAGCATCAGGAGTCCAGAATAAGCTTGTGACAGAAGATATCCTATCTGTTTATTCACAGGAATTAATACACTGGCTAAGGAAACCCTGGGGACTGCTACAGCAGGGAAGCGGTCGCTTCAGCAGGAGAAAGAAAATGACACTCCACCCAAGAGGCCCAAATCAGCTGAAGAGAAGACGCTGTCCAATGAGCAGGTGAGTTACTTTGATCTGTTTGCAAAAATGGGACTTAATAACAAGACTGAGACTTGTGTATAAATTAAATTCTTGGATTAGATTAGATTATATTCATTCACTTTTTTTAATTACATAAAAAGTGGTACAGGACTTACTGAACCATTTCTGAAAGGGCTATATTAAAACAGGCAGTGAGAAGTTGCAGTTTAAACGTACTTCATGTAATAAGGACCAGGCATAGTCTGAAATGGTTAATGTCAACATCCTTTGTAATTTTCTGATTAGAAATTCCAGACGTTCACGTTTGCTCATTTACTTATTTGCTTCATTAGGTTTTTAATTAAGTTACATGAAATGAAAACTAAAGTGAATTGGAGGAAATTCGATTTTATAGACATTTGGAATCTTGTTTTGTTTGGAATTTGATTTCCTTAAGGCATCATGTTGCAGTGTCACTCATGTTTAGTCAGTTGAAGCAATGCTGTAATGCATGGCAATGCTATGATAAATTCTGTCTTTTCAGGTGCAGCAGTGCCCATACTGTAATTACAGTAACAAGGATGCAAACCGTTTACAGCTGCACATCATGTCCCAGCATTCCATGCAGCCGGTCATCAGCTGCCCCTTGTGTCAGGATGTCCTCAGCAACAAGATTCACTTGCAGCTGCATCTCACCCACCTCCATAGCGTGGCTCCAGACTGTGTGGAGAAGTTAATTATGACAGTATGTGCAGCATTCATTTCCTTCAAATATAAAAATTTTAAAAATGCTTAAGCCATTAGCCTTACTAACTAGATCATACTCTGTCAGGGCTGGCAGGGAAAAACTTGAATAAGCATTTTCCAGGCCTAGCGTATTCTCCAAAGTATGTGTTATAAACTTGAAAGTTCTCCTCCTATATAATAACAAAGGGGCAGTTTGGAAAAAGATCTTTAGAAAGTCCTTATAACTCTAATTGATTTAAAACTTTTTGAATAAATCTGTTATTTTGGTAAATATTTGTGTTTATTGTTCTTCTTATGTTCATTGGAATCTGTTAAGGGACTAATGTATTTTTCTCTTCAGGTTGCGGGCCCAGATGTTACAGTGCCCAATTCCTTGCTGTCTACATCATTACAAGACAAAGTCCCATCTTTGATGGATTCTTCAGCTGTTATCCCTGAGGGATCTGGAAAACCCATGGGTAAGCACATTTATGCTGCCACAATGTCATCAGAAATGTATGAGTGGCATTTCAGAGGATTCCTTAGAAAAGTCATACTAATAGTGTTTTATAATGAAATGTTTTTGGAAGACTTCTAAAATCTTTCCTTTTTCTGAATTTCAACAGGAAACAGCTCTAAGGATTTGAAAAACAGCATAGGCCAAGACAAAAGTGAGGTTGAACTTGCCAATGAGGAACTCAAACCACCAAAGGAGGCTGCTGAGGCCCCTGACTGGAAGAGAGCAAGCGGTCAAGACAGGAAGAGCCCAGACTCCCTGCAGGAGCATCTAAGCGATCTGCAGAAGCGGCAGCAGCTCTCAGTCTCTGATCGCCACGTCTACAAATACCGCTGCAACCATTGCAGCCTGGCTTTCAAGACTATGCAGAAGCTTGAGATACATTCCCAGTACCATGCCATCCGTGCAGCCACCATGTGCAGTCTGTGCCAGCGCAGCTTCAGGACATTCCTTGCCCTTCGAAAGCATTTGGAGACTGGTCACCCTGAGCTGACTGAAGCAGAAGTACAGCAACTCTGTGGGAACCTGCCCCTAAATGGAGACATTGCTGAAAGTGAGATGCGGGCTCTGGAAGAGGCACAAGCCTTTGAGCATGAGCTAGACAAAGATGAGGAACCTGACCAAGAAGGGAAGACCAGTCCAACTGGAAGTGACAGCAGCTCCTTGCTTGATGACATGGGCTCAGAGCCAAAGCGGACCTTGCCTTTTAGGAAAGGTCCAAATTTCACCATGGAAAAGTTTTTAGACCCCTCACGTCCATACAAATGCACAGTATGCAAGGAGTCATTCACCCAAAAGAACATTCTCCTTGTTCACTACAATTCTGTCTCACATTTGCATAAGCTAAAGAAAGTAATCCAAGAGGCCTCAAGCCCAGTTCCCCAGGAGACCAGCAACAGTGTTGACAACAAACCATACAAATGCAATATATGTAACGTTGCTTATAGCCAAAGCTCAACCCTGGAGATTCACATGAGGTCTGTACTTCATCAGACAAAAGCACGAACCGCCAAAATGGAGAGTAGTACTAGTACTGGGGGTGGTAGCAGCGGAAGTACTACATCTAAAAGCCCTGTTCCACTCAATCAGGGAAATGCAGATTCTGCAAATGCACCAGTACCCTCTAACAAAGAAAACACTGTAGATGCCAAAGAAGTTACCATGAAACAAACTACTGATCACATCCATGTGCAGCCTACCCACCCACCAACCCAGTCACCAGCACAGCTTCAGATGCAACTGCAGCACGAGCTCCAGCAGCAAGCTGCATTCTTTCAGCCACAGTTTTTGAATCCAGCTTTTTTTCCACACTTCCCCATGACACCAGAGGCCCTACTGCAATTCCAGCAGCCCCAGTTCCTCTTCCCATTCTACATCCCTGGTGCTGAATTTAACATCAGCCCTGAGCTTGCATTGCATTCAGCTGCATTTGGGATGCCTGGCATGACTGGATCATTCCTGGAAGATCTGAAGCAGCAGATGCAGCAACAACATCAGCTGGGCCAACAGCAACAGCTTCAACTTTCTCAGCAGCAAGCTCAGCTGCAGGCCTCCCAGTCTCAAATGCAGCAGCAGAAAGCACAGCAGCAGAGTCACAAGCCAAAAACTGAGTCCAACCACATTGCGCTGTCTGAAATTCAAATGTCCAGAGATGCTGAAGAGCACCTAGAAAAGCACGAGAGCAAAGCAAAGCTGGATATAGCTAATGATATTGACAGTGGAAAAGACACTAAAGATTCAAGAAAGCCTAAATTTTCAGAACCTCTAATTCCTCCACCACGCATCATCTCAGGAGCTAGAGGTAATGCTGCTAAAGCACTACTTGAGAACTTTGGCTTTGAATTGGTTATACAGTACAATGAGAATAGACAGAAAACCCAGAAAAAGAATAGAGAGGAAGAGTTGACTGACAAACTGGAGTGTGGGCTGTGTGGAAAGTTCTTCTCCAACATGCTTATTCTCAAAAGCCATCAGGAACATGTGCATGGGCAGTTCTTTCCATACGTGGAGCTGGAAAAGTTTGCACAGCAGTACAGGGAGGCATATGACAAGTTGTATCCCATAAACCCAGCATCTCCAGAAACACCCCCACCACCTCCACCACCACCACCTCCTCCTCCTCCTCCTGCCCCAGTGAACACTCTCCCTGCCACTACGTCTGTAGGAAAATCGCAGACACCATCTCCTGCACCTCTACAAACTCCTCAGCAAGCGCCACCACCGCCTCCTCCACCACCACCACCACCGCCTCCACCACCCACTGCACCTCCTCAAGTGCAGCTCCCTGTTTCTCTTGACCTGCCAATTTTCCCACCACTGATGATGCAATCAGTGCAGCACCCTGGGCTACCCCCACAGCTTGCGCTGCAGCTTCCAACAATGGACTCTTTATCTTCTGACCTCACACAGTTATGTCAACAACAACTGGGACTGGATCCAAACTTCCTGCGGCAGTCTCAGTTCAAGCGTCCTCGCACCAGAATCACAGACGATCAGCTAAAAATCCTCCGTGCTCATTTTGACATCAATAATTCTCCCAACGAAGAACAGATTCAAGAAATGGCAGATAAATCTGGCCTTCCGCAGAAAGTCATAAAGCACTGGTTCCGCAATACACTCTTCAAAGAACGTCAAAGAAGCAAAGATTCCCCTTACAATTTTAACATTCCACCCATGACCACACTGGAAGACATCAGACTTGAATCCCAAATGAACATGCTAGAGTACTACAGAACTGATGCTACGACGAACAAAAGGTCATCAAGAACACGTTTCACAGATTATCAACTGCGAGTACTCCAAGATTTCTTTGATACCAATGCTTACCCCAAGGATGATGAAATTGAGCAGCTCTCAACGGTACTCAACCTGCCAACGCGAGTGATTGTGGTGTGGTTCCAAAATGCCCGTCAGAAGGCCCGCAAGAGCTATGAGAACCAAACCGATATGAAAGACAGCGAAAAGAAAGAACTGACAAATGAACGATACATTAGGACCAACAACATGCAGTACCAGTGTAAGAAATGCAGTGTCATTTTCCCCCGAATTTTTGACCTCATTACTCACCAGAAGAAGCAATGCTACAAAGATGAGGATGATGAAGCTGCAGATGAAAACCACTCAGAGGAATTCACAGAGAACAATGAGCAAAGTTCAGTAAAGCCAACAGAGTCAGCAAAAAACTCTGTTGTAACAGCAAGCAGCTCTGGCTCCAGCTCTCCCTTAATGCCTTCACCTCGACCTGATGTAGGGAAGTCCTCACCCAAACCTGAGCTCCTCCATGAAAAACCAAAGTTGGGAGAGATTGCCTCTTTACAAACCCCCAAGAACCTAAATGAGTTAAAACCTTCCAAAGCTTCAACCCCACAACCTCCACCACAAAAATTACCTCAACCACAAATGTCAAGATCCCATTCCCAGCCCCAGTCTACGACTGTCCCATCAAGTCCTCTTTCAATTGCACTGTCCTCTCTTAACAGTAGCCTACCACCTCAAATGTTACAGTACCACTGCGATCAGTGCAAAATCGCTTTCCCAACAGTAGAGCTGTGGCAGGAGCACCAGCACATGCATTTCCTGGCTGCCCAGAACCAATTCTTACACTCACAGTTTTTAGAAAGGCCACTGGATATGCCCTATATGATCTTTGATCCAAATAACCCACTTATGACTGGGCAACTCCTGTCTGGAGCCCTATCCCAGATGCCAACTCCAAGCAACTCTGGCCTTGCTGTGAACTCTAACTCTGCGAAACGTAAATTAGATGAAAAAGAGGATGGATCTCATGAAAAAGATGGTGTTAATAGTGCAGAAGATCAGCACAGAGATAAACGTCTTAGGACTACCATTACTCCAGAACAACTTGAGATCCTATATGAAAAATATTTGCTCGATTCAAACCCAACAAGAAAGATGTTAGATCATATTGCTCGTGAAGTTGGCCTGAAGAAAAGGGTTGTCCAAGTATGGTTTCAGAACACCCGGGCCAGAGAGAGGAAAGGGCAATTTAGGGCAGTTGGGCCCTCTCAGACTCACAAAAAGTGTCCCTTCTGCAGAGCACTGTTCAAGGCCAAGTCAGCTCTTGATAGCCACATTCGCTCAAGACATTGGCATGAGGCAAAACAGGCAGGCTTTAGTTTGCCCCCAAGTCCAATGATGCTTCAAGATGAAGGAGGTCAAAGTCCCAATAAGTTTAATTTTGTTGACTACCTACAAATGACCACAAAGACTGAGATGAATGACAGTGAGCCTCCAACTGCATCTTCCACTCCAGTTAAACCTTCCGAGATGGCACTAAAAAATATATTTAGCTTACCATCTGTAAAAGCAGAACATGATGAATTTGAGGGGCTTAACTTGAGCTCTGCAGAGGCCTCTTTTGATACCAACAAAATTGACTTTGATGAGACCTCCTCAATTAACACAGCTGTGAGTGATGCTACAACTGGAGATGAGACCAATAATGAAGTTGAGAACCTCATAATAAATGGAGGTGAAAAAATGATCGAGAACAGAATGAGCCTAGCACAAATCTCTGACATAAATGACGATAGAATCCCTTTCAGCATGGTTAGCCCAGCATTAAGTTTCTCTGGCAGAGACAGTGACTTCTTTAGTTCCAGAGATGATGAACTAGATGATAATGCAGACCAGAGCGAGACTTCAAGTTTAGCTGATCCAAGTTCACCCAGTCCATTTGGAGGTACAAATCCCTTCAAGTCTTCAAAAGGTGGTGGAGAGAGACCAGGCCACAAACGTTTTAGAACCCAAATGAGCAACCTACAGCTAAAAGTCCTAAAGGCTTGCTTCAGTGACTACCGCACACCTACTATGCAAGAGTGTGAAATGCTGGGCAATGAAATAGGACTCCCAAAACGTGTTGTGCAAGTCTGGTTCCAGAATGCCCGTGCAAAAGAAAAGAAGTTCAAAATAAACATTGGAAAGCCATTCATGATAAGCCAGGGCTCCCCAGATGGGCCGAGGGCTGAGTGTTCATTATGTGGCGTGAAGTATACAGCCAGACTTTCGATTCGTGATCATATCTTCTCAAGGCAGCACATTGCGAAAGTGCAGGAAACCCTGGGCAACCAGGTTGATCGAGAAAAAGACTATCTTGCACCTACCACTGTCCGCCAACTTATGGCTCAACAAGAACTTGACCGTTTGAAGAAGGCAACCGATGTACTCAACTTGCCAGCCCAGCAGCAACCTGCAGTGGACAATAATGCACTTCATGGCCTTAGCCTGCCAACTGCCTACCCAGGAATATCTGGTCTCCCACCAGTGCTTCTTCCTGGGGTCAATGGGCCATCCTCCCTTCCAGGTTTTCCACCAAATACACCTGGTGAGTTAGTATGACAAACACAGTGCAGTAGCTTAATGAACAGTTAATGCATTAAATGCTACTGCCCCAGGACTTTGACATTCACTGATTTATAAAGACTTAATGCATGCATTCACTGTAACAATGTGGGATACTTTGAGTTTGACTGTGACCCCTAAAGTTCAGTTGATTTCACGCCTGTGTGCTTGTTTTCATGCTTTCATCTTTCCTTCTTTTTGTTGTATCCCTCTTTTGATAAAGTGCTTGTAACAGTTTGAATCCGTAACAGAGGGATAGCCCCAAAATAATGTCTTGCAAAGTTGAGTGATTTTGCAGTCAAATATTTCAATATTATCTATACCACTGTATTTCAGCTTTAGCGTCTCCTGGTGCTGGCATGCTTGGGTTCCCTACTCCAGCCACCCCTTCTCCTGCCATGTCTCTCAGCAGTACCCCAACCAAGACTCTTCTTCAGACACCTCCTCCTCCTCCTCCTCCTCCTCCTCAACCCGCCGCACTTCCTCTTCCTCCCACTCCTTTGGCAGCAAATCAGACTGAGCAGCACATAAAAGAATCTGAGAAAGACAAGAAGTTAGAGAAGCCCAAGGTGAAAGAAAGAGAAGCCGACACTGCCCGTCCCGAGACCCCAATTGTGAAGAAAAGGGAAAAGCCCTCGCCGTCACTTTCAATGCTTGGAAAATTGGGAAGTGAGGCACAGATGGACGCAGCACAACTGCAAGCACTTCAGAATGCCATTGCTGGTGACCCAGGCTCCTTCCTAGGGGGACAGTTCTTGCCTTATTTCATCCCTGGCTTTGCATCTTGCTTCTCACCCCAACTTCCTGGCGGAGTGCAGGGGGGATACTTCCCTCCTCTGTGTGGAATGGAGAACCTGTTCCCCTACGGCCCTGCAATGCCGCAGGCTATTGCTGGGCTTTCTCCAACTGCCCTGCTGCAGCAGTACCAACAGTACCAGCAGTCCCTCCAGGATTCCTTACAGAAGCAGCATCAGCAGCAGCAGAGGCAAAGTGAACTGCAGCAGAAAACGCCCCCTATGAAGTCAACGAGTGCACAGAGCAACTCTCTCAAACCAAAAGAGGCTATTGAAACTAAGGATGATAAAGGCTCTTCAACAGAAAGCACAAATGAAGAACCCCAAACCAATACCAAAAGTTCAGGCTTTCCAGATGCGTTTATCGTTCCGTCCATCAAACACGAGTTTATATGCAGAAAATGCCAGATGATTTTTGCTGATGAAGACTCAGCAGCTCGCCACCAGAAGTCCTTCTGTTACTTTGGTCACCCGTTTATCGATCCGCAAGAGACAGTGCTTCGCAAGGCCGTGAGCAAGTACAATTGCATAGCCTGCAACGTGTCCGTCAGCGGGAACGAAGCACTTGGCCAACACCTTCAGTCGAGCTTGCACAAAGAGAAAACAATCAAACAAGCAATGAGAAATGCCAAAGAGCATGCTAGATTATTACCTCACTCAGTCTGCTCCCCTTGTCCTAACACCACATCTACCTCGCAGTCTGCAGCTTCTTCTAATAACACCTTGCCTCATCTCTCTCACTTGTCCATGAAGTCCTGGCCAAATATTCTTTTCCAGGCCTCAGCCAGGAAAGCTGCTTCCTGCCCATCTGCTTCTCCTCCTCCCCTTTCCTTGCCTTCAACGGTTACCTCAACTTCGTGCAGCACCTCAGGGGTTCAAACCTCACTACCCACCGAAAGTTGTTCAGACGAGTCTGACAGTGAGTTAAGCCAGAAGCTGGATGACTTAGATAACGCGTTGGAAGTCAAGGCTAAGGCGGCGTCCGGCCTAGATGGCAATTTCAGTAGTATCAGAATGGATATGTTCAGTGTGTAGGTGTGAAAAACGGATCCCTTGCTTAAACGAAAAAAGACTTTTAACTGCAGTTCCAAAGTTTCTCTAACCCAAAAAAATTACAGTACCAAAAGATTGACTCAGGATTGTTTTTCCCATATTGATATGCTGGCAAGAAAATGATTGATTTTTGTTATGGACAGAACTGTTGCAGATGCTTGACTGAGCTTATATTGTATACAAAAAAAAAAAAAAAAAAAAAACATGGAATAGGAAAACTCTCACAAGTTCTTTTGGAGCTTGATTCAAGCCAAAAATTCTCACGATAGCAAATTGCACCTCAGCTGGATTGATTTCCAAATGCTAGCATGTACTGTATGGGATAATGATCCAGAACTTTCAAAGAGAATTTCTCTTAGTTTAGTTAGGTGTAATTCAGTAGCTTTAAATTCTCAGGTCAGAACATAACATTTCTCATTTGTTGAAACAGCAACGAAGCCTGCTTATAAATGGCTTTTACCAAAACATGTCAAGCTTTATTGGAGGCATTTCCTTGATGTGTGTAGTGTACCAAGAGACAATATAACTGTTACAGGACAACGCGCATATCCTTTTAGTTTGCCCTACAAGAGAGTATGCTTTTACCACTGAGGGAATTTAGAATGGTGAAGTCATGTGTATGCCCCTGTGTTTGCCAGTTTGTATTGCCACAAGCTGTATTTATATACAACACCCTTTTTTCTTGTAGAATATACTAATAATCTGTGCCAACTCTTACCTTCTTTCTTTTACCTCTCATCACACCCTTTTCTGAAGAGGTAATAATTCTAGTTTTGATAGACTCTTGAACATTATGTGAATAGGACATTTTTTCATTTGTGAATTGCTATACTGTTATGGTACTTGCTTGTGTCTGGACTATAGTGCACTTATTTGGTTTCAGTTTTTTTTGTTTTTGTTTTTTTTTCCTTTTTTTTTTTTTGATTATTATTATTTGAGGTAGGCCATGTCTTAATTTAATAGATATCAGTTTTCGGTGTTTGTTTGTTTGTTGATTTGTTTGAATTATTATTTGTGTGTAGTTCAGCAGCGGATTGGTCCACATTTGTTAGACGTTTCACACCTAACAATCCAGAGACATTTAACAATTGGTGCATCCATGAAAGTAGTACTGTATACTTGAAAAAGTGCAAGTTGGACAAAATGTGTTGAAAAATTGTATGAACATTTGCTTCTTTTAAACAAGAAAGCTGCTTTTTAAAAGGGGGACAAAGCATTTGTTTTATAAAATGATTTTTTTTGTTGTTTAATTTTTTATTTTTTTTCCTGTACTTCTGTAGGACTGAACTTAGTGTTACCCCTATACACTGCCATATAGTGGATAGGCTATTTCTTCCATTCTACTCTGGGCACTTCTGTTAATGTCATGAACATAGACCATTTTCCATCATATTTAGTGATACTTGGATTACAAAGTATTATCTTATGACGTTATGCTGCTATTGTGTAATGTTTTTGTTTTAACTTTTTTTTTTTTTTTTTTTTTTTTTTTTGCTTTTCTAAATTGCTTGCCATACATTTTCAGCTTCCTACTAGACAGAATACTGATTCATCACGAATTACGTTGCTTTTACTGTTTTTATTTCATTTTCTTTCATTTCTGGCTGTGTAATTTAAAGAATGTGAACGCTGTCAAGGGTGTTTAATTTTTACGAATCACTTTCTGGTTTGATACAGTTGGACAATGTGATTCATTCCAAAGTAACAGAAGGCTTAATGTATGAAAGTAAAAGGCTCGTGAACAAAGAAAGCTAAGCTGTTGTACATATTCGTAGTTGGCTGTGCATGGTACAAATTTATTAATATGAAGAAATGCAAAATGTATTGCTTTTGGTATTCCTATTCTGAGATGAACAAGTAGCATGTAATGCAACTGTTTGACAGGTTAAATCAAATCATGCTTAAAAATTGTTTCAAACGATGAAATTAAGTAACATTTCATTTTACTTTATATTGCTGTACAGGTGTTTTTTCTGTTGAAGGTAAAATGTCACAGTTTTTAATTCTCTTTTTTGTGGACTTTTTAATGTTCTTATTTGGATTTTTAATATTTTAACGCTTATTTTAATCCTGAAGACACTTTTTGATTGTGTTTCACAAGAGACATCTTTGCCTCCTAAGGTGCAATCCTGCCTCTGTCCAAAACATGAGCGACTGTCCTGATTCCAAAGGCTTTTAGAACTCGGCTTTTGCCTTTCCCTGAATGTGGAACAGCATTTAGAGACTGAGCTGTCAGCTAGCACCGTGCGCTAAGGTGTTAGCCTGGACCAGAATGCTTCCCACACAAAGGACTGGTAAAGCAAAAAAACAAACAAACAAAAAAAACATCAAAAAAAGTTAAAAAGAAAAAAAAAAGTACAAAAAAAAAAAAGAAAATACAAAAAACTAAGGATGGTCCAATAATGTAATTGTACATAAATGTTGCAACTGCACAGCAGCCAAAAAACCTTTCTACGGATGGATAGTGTCAAGCATAGGAGGACAACCTTCTAAAGGTTGATATTAGGATTGTTCTTCTGGATATCAAAGGGATGATCAAGGCGTAATCATATTCTACACAATACGTACTTTCAACGCCTGGGTAACATAGGAAATGCACCCCAAGGTTTTAATAAAAAAAGATGCCCCTATGGCGAAAACTTTAAATAAACTAAACCAAAAATGTTATTGATGTTTTATATATAGAGAGTAGTCTCATTAGTTTTTGTTACTGTAATGTTTGAGGTCTCAGCTGTACCGTATTACGGTAATAACATGGTTTTGAAACTTTTTTATTTTGTCACAGACCTGTTGTCATAGTTGAAATGACGTTTATTGTAGATGGTATTTGAACAACTTCTTCTGGAAATAGTTCATCAAGTATGTTTGTTGCTCATTGTTGTGATACATTAAAAACTGTATCTGCAAACCACTTCAGCGCCTGGCATCACTGTCTATGTTTCTTTTTATGCTTTCACGTGCTTTGTGCATCAATAACATCACAAGGAACAGACACAAATTCGAAGAGCCCATCCGTTCCATCCTTACCCTGAGCTCATGCTGCCAATGAGCTAGAGAAGAGGTCACATTATCCCTAAATCCACACTGAGAACATTTTTAATTTCACATGGTATGCCTTTACATGTTATTTGGTTGTAATCTGGCTTTATCCAGATGCAATGGATTATCTGTAGAAGTGTCAATCTCAAGAGCCTTTCTGCAGGTATTTGTCTAAGCTTCTCCCCTGGAAGAGATAATGGATTATTCATCAATCTACCAAGCAGATCATCCAGCCGTGAGTTTTAACTGCTATTCTGCAGAGAAAAAAAAGGACTTTGCGTCTAATCGCTAGTCATTTTTAAAACTCGCACAACAAAAGGCTGTACATAATTGTGGTAAATCACTTGCAACATAGTAAGGTCTATCAAATCTCATCTAGCGGTTCCTCTTCATGGTCCAACATTCCCATTAGTGTTTAGAAAATAATTCTCTGTAGTATTTATCCCAGTTTGGACATTTTCGATCAGCCGAAAAGCTGTACTCAGCACATCCAAATTGCTTTTTGCATATTTGGTCATATATCTTTTATTCTAACAGATGTTTCCCACAAATCTGTTCTGCAGCCTCCACTTGGATGTCATTCCTGTTATTTTTCCTGTATCTTGAGGGTCACACTATTCTGTGATTGGATAGGATTTGACCTTTGGAAGAACAATAGCAGAAGGCATTTCGGTTCTGCCCTCTCCCCACACCTTCTCTCTATCTTTCCACAGTTGTTTGCTGACATTTAAGACTCAGGGACTGATCCCAGTAGCTCTGTACGTATCTTATGCCATGTGATCTTAGTGAATTGCTCTATTGTTTTGCTGCGGAGTGAGAGAGGGCTGATGTTAATCCACAGATTTGCACTAAAGACTCCATCTGCCCTTGATATTTGGCACACATAATTGTCACTAAAATACTGTATTTTTAGATATTTGAAGATACTTGGGAATTGATTATTGCATCAAGTAAATCTGTCCATACGGGATGCTTGCCATTTAATGGCAGTACTTATAGAGATGCAGCTGATGTGTCATATGCTAATGTTTATTGACACATTTATGGTTGATATTTTCTCAAGCCATTTGTTGGATCCGGGGACAGTAAACTGAATAAAAAGTGATTGGATCTTTGTCTCTCTTGCCACTGAAATCCCAAGTGTAGAATACTAATTCCTGTATTTGGTCCCTGAACTCGGGTCTTTCATTTTAAACAGATTCAATTATAATTAAATTCTGCACATGGGAATATATCATTCTTGCACGATCCCTAATTTACTGTGGCAAATATTATATTATCCCAAACAAAAATGCTTCAGTCCAGTCTTTTTATTTATCCTATTTCCTTCCTTTCCACTCCCCTATAGATTTCTATTTTATGTCTTTCTTTAATCTTTCCCATTTTTTAATCTCCTCCTCCTCTCACCGGTGATCACAGGAGCTATTTTAGTTTGTTCTTTGATTCATAAACTTGCTCTGTTCCCCACACCTGTGCTTCATTTACCATGTGCACCTGAGCAGTTCCACCAGATGTGTTCGAGGCAAAATTGCTAATAATTTATGCCGGCCTGACTGTAGAGGCCTTGTATTAATAGAACATTTCTGCATTTGTGACACAGACATAGATCAGTTCTCTAATTACAATTTGCATATATCAGTAGTGCATGCTTTGTTATATTACGTCACAAACAAGCTAACCTTATACACACAGTGTTTGCAAAAACATAGAGTTCACACAAGGATGCAAGTTTGAATCCGAATTCAATTCGCTTCCATTCTCCCAATATGTTTTTGCTGCTCTATACTGTCCTGTCGCATTAATGCAAAAAAGGCCAGATAAAAACAGGATTACAGGTGATAAGAGAGACCTCATCGAGATTTAAACTTAAATACGATACATAATGTTCCCCGCAGCAGACAAATATGGAGGAAAGCTGAAGGGATAAAAGAATTATTCCGTTCTGAGAGTGAAATAAGCTGCTAACATTGCCAATATCCATGTAGGCGATGTGCTCAACAAACACAAATATCTAAGGAATGGGAGAGTAAGGAGACCTGAGAGATATCTAAATAAGCCAGAGAGATACACCTCTGAAACAAATGCTCACAAAAAAGATGCCGTTTCGAACCCGCTGGGACTTCCCAGGCAGATTGTTCTGTTATGTTTTCTGATATGCTCAGAAAACCACACCTCCCAAATGGCTTGAGATGAAGGTTGGGAGACACTATTGCTTAAGACAGATAGAACTAGTTGTATGATACCATCCCTCACAGAGAAATGTCTTCTTTCTTTCTATTTCTTCCCAAACAAAACAACACTTCTCTGCTGATGTTCAGTGAATTCTAGTTGAGGCCATACATCTAAAGAAACGCGGCGAATTGTTGAACACCTGAGGCATTGACGGTGTTTAAAGCACAGCGAGGTGTTTTGTAGATTTGATAATACAAAAGAAACATTCATTTTTTTGTTAGCTTTCTGAATTGTGCATAAAGTTCCAGGTTTTGTTACATAAAATGCCTGTGTTATGCGTCAGACTGCTTCATTTTCTTCCTCAAAGTTAAACTTTTCAAATTGCTGAATAGGAAAGCGGCTTTTATAATATCCAGCTTTTATGTTTCTTAAATCAACAAACGGTCGTGGATATTTCAGCTGTGTAAGGGAGGGCAGGCTGTAATAGCAGATGCTTTGTCAAAGCCGTCAAACATAAAGTCTGTTTGAATTACACAAAATCTGTTCGGAATACATAGACAGTGAGATGCAAAAACAAATGTCCGTTTTTATATAATCATAACAATAGCAATGTAAACATCCACTAGAGATGAGTATTTGCTAATCTTATTTTCAGCATTTTGTTTACAAACCTTGCGTGTGACGTTTATGATGTCATAAAGGTCTGGATGGTGACTAAAGCAAAATATCAGATTTTTTGTGCATGAATTGCTCTTTGTTCTGCTTTCATTATTTAGATGGACAGATCAAAGTTTAAAGGAATAGTTCACCCAAAAATGAAAATTTGATGAAAATATACGCACCCTCAGGCCGGCCAAGATGTGAATTAGTTTGTCGAAACAGATCTGGAGAAATGTAGCATTACATCAATTGCTCACCAATGGATGCTCTGCGGTGAATGGGTGCCGTCA
>SCHK01274589.1:3880-16523 GCA_004124795.1 Poropuntius huangchuchieni
AAACAAATGCATTTTTTCATTTTACATCTAAACAAAAGCATTCAAGTAAGAAAAACAAATAATCAATGTAAAAATCACTTTAGTGTGTTCATTACAAATAAATTGATTAAAACTACAAAAGCAGTTAAATCTATCAAAAATCAAGAACAGCGTGCAATTCCCTTTTATTGTTATATTAACATTGAGACTGACAGCCTATATATTAAGATCTACTGTAATGCATGGATTTAATATGATGTTACACATCCAATGTTTATCCCCAAGTTCCTCAAACATTCACTTAAGACGTAACTGATTATGTTTGCATGAATACTTAAACACTGTAATTCTGTGTATTTGTGTATATTTATTGGGATTGCACGCTGGTAGAAGCGCCTTTCATGTGAGCTCTTCGGATGCCAATCTGCGTAAGAAGCGAGCAGAGAAAATGTACCCCTCTCAGAAATGTGCAAATGAAGTTACTTTTAAATGTTCAGTTACCATTTGGAGCATTGGGATCACTAGACAAGGGCTTAATGAACTAATTTTTGACTAAAATTTGACTAAAAATCAACATTTTTCACTTTTTTTTGCGTGCAATATGGGTCACATATTTTATAAAACCAGTAAAATTCTTACAAATACTATGTGAATATTTAACATATATCAGTCATAGTTTGTAGGATTGATTGACTGTTTCTAACAGCATGCTTGAGAGCATCCCAAACTATCCTGTTGCTTACTTTGCTGTATGTGTGCTTTTATTTTTCCCAGGAGGCACAGAAGGTGAATAACCCTATGAACAATCAGGCTGATGGCACATCGAAGAGCCTGAATGAAAAAGATGAGGCCCCAGCGAGTGAGGTGGGCTGGATGACCTCAGTCAAAGACTGGGCGGGGGTCATGATCTCAGCACAGACCCTTACCGGCAGAGTTCTGGTGAGACGGCTACACACATACACCCACCGCAACATCACCAGATGCCCACATACTGTACATCCCTTCACAATCACATGCAGAGCATACAATTCTCATTCATTTGTCACATGCTACGACATAGTTAGCCCACTGCGGATGACATGTTTTTGTGTCTGTGAAGTCTAGAGGTCAAGATTATACCCAGATGATGTACGGGTGTTTTGTTAAATACGGTCTCATTAGCATGCCTCACGCAGTAAAGGGCTTTTGGGAGTGCAGTAATACTGAACGGTGACTCGTGTGGGTGGCGCTCGTCATCGCAGCTGTTAGTGCTCGCACAGTGCTAGACACGGACAGGTCAATTAACTATGAACAATTGAGTCAATTTACCACATAATGAAGATCATTTACTTTGGGAACGTTATGCAAATGAGAGCAGTCCTAATTTTATGACCTTCAGCAAATTATGGACGAAATCCGTTTTGCTTTGTGGTTTTATACTCTGGTGGGTCTGCGTTTCTGAAAGCTTTAACCTCATCCGCTGGTAGCATGTCCTTCATTTATTGTGACTTGAATATTTTTCTTCAGTTCTGCATCTCATCTTCCAGGTGGGGTGGCTGTTGTACATGACCAGATTGGGAAGCAGGGCTCTCAGTAGACCAGTCCAGTCTAGTGTTTCTCTTTTGGTGCATGACTGATCTGTAATGGGCCGTTCACACTGACAGCAATTAAATCACTGACGGAAGGTCGCAGTGCTGCAGTCGCCATTAGACGCTCTTACTCGACTAGCGTCTAACTGTATCAGCAGACTATGAAATTAACTTCATTAACCACAGTGGCTGGTCAATAATAGCCTGATGTGGCCAGAGATTTTTATTTATTTATTTTTTTCCCATAGCAAAATATGCAGTTAAACTCAGAGCACCTCCTAAATAGACTTTTCATGGAGTGTTCACAATTAAGGTGCTGTCATTTTAAAGAAATTTCACTGGCAAATTACATTTGTCAACTATGTATACTCTCCCACTTTATTTGTTTCTATTTTAGAACGCTTGATGATTATCTAATAAAAATGACGGTTTCACTTTATATTGTCCTGTAATACCTGTGTACTTACATAGTAACTAAATGTGTACATAGTATGTAACCACAGTGTAAGTACATAGTAAATACAGCTCTATTGTTTATGTAACTACTCATATGTACAGTAAGAACCCACTGAATGGTATGTGTAAGTACAAATGTGTAACAGGACATTGGTAACAATACTTTTTGGTAATGAAAGTACAAATGTGTAACAGGAATAACAGCACTTTTGGTAAAGAAAATGTTACACTTTATATTAAGTAGACAATTCCTATGGATTTACCATGTAATTACTCTGATGTTACACAGCAGCGGCCAGCAAGTTACAGTAGGCTTTACATATAAATTGTGTTGTTACATGTGTGTAGTTACATAAATACTACAGTTGTAGATACTATGTATCAATATGTACTTACACTGTGGTTACATACTACGTACACATCTAGTTACTATGTAAGTACACAGGTGTTAGGGACACTTAATATAAAGTGGGACCAAAATGACAGATATATTTATTACAATGACAATAATAAGAGAACTGAAATGGGATGCATTTCTGATTTGTTTCTGTCAGCTGCATGAACATATAAAAATATCCTATCATATCATTAGCTTTAAATATGCAACTTTGCTGGATAACAAATGCATAAAAGTGACCAACTGGATATAAACTATCATGACATTAAACACTTGGGTAGGATTTGCAGCATCTAGTCAACAAATGAATTACTCTAGTGATATGAAAACGTACAGTACAGCCACTCCATAGAACTGATATATAACTGATAAAACTGTTTTTTTTTGGCAGTGACCAGTTGTTCCAGCAAACGGTTATCAGTGCAGATTAATCTGCAAATCTGATCAGTTGGTTGACCTTTAGTTAATACACATGACCGAGTTGAACCCGTTGCAGAATGTGCATAGGGAATTTTTTTTACTCACATGAAATTCCAGATCACTGGATTTTGAATGTGAAAAATCACCTGAACAATATTAACTGTGACCATACCATGAAAAGATATGTGAATTTTGTCATAATTAAACCTCTATGAATTTATAAAAAAATAAATAAATACAATGGAAGTCAATAGGATCCGAAGTTCTTGGTTGTCAGCATATATTATATTTATTTTAAGAGATGTTTGGAATGGCATGGGGGTAATAGAATTTTAGAATTTCAAAAACAGAATTTTCATTTTTGAATGAACTATCCTTTTAAGTTCATGCAAACTGTAATGTCATTGACACTGAAAAAAGTTACTGACAAAGTTTTACTCAACTCCCATTGAATCGTGTTGCTTTGTCATTGCAAATCACTGTCAGTGTGAATATCTCTAAATTCTCAACAACGTAGTCAGTATAGCTACAGGATGAGTGACATTGGTGTTGGAACTTATTGATTACTTCAGTAATCTGGACAGAGATGGTGTTCATTGCTTTACTGTTCAGTTATAATATTCAGTTCAGTTGTATTCCAGCAGGTAGAGCCAAATACTGTGGTGTATTTGCTCAAAGCCAAGTGAAATACAAATTAAGTGGATCTTTTATTTGGACCACACAGATATGAATGTTATTCCCATGGCTCCATCTAAGCTATTGAGTTCTGTCCAAACAACTTAATGGGTTGGATGTGCCAGTGGATCATATTTCCTTGCGGTGAATGATGGAAAGTGATAGTCTGGCTGGAATTCACCTCTAGACTGACGCTCAGAGACACTGTAGCAATGCATACAGTGCATACCTGTGAGTCGTACAACCAGCATTACCCTGAAACCGAGCTCTCTGTGCCCTAACATCCTTATGTACAGATGGAGCTGTGCTTGTTTGCAGGCTTCCAAATACCAGCTGGTTGTTCCACGATGTGAAAAGAAGTTTGGAAAGAGACTAAGTGACAGAGTGCACTGAAAGTTTATTCAGTCTGAAATGTGAGTTATGAAGTGTTTGGAGTGATGTGCATGTGAAGGTGTGCTGTTAGTACTCTTCCTGTGGCCTTCTCCTGGCCCTTCCTTTAAGAGAACGCTCCATCAGTGAAGGTCTGTTGAGCAGGAGCATATTGTAATAGTGTGAGTGGGAGTGTTGTGTCAGGGCTGTGACTGTATCGTAAGTATTATACCACCGAATGAAGGTCCAGCTGGAGCGCTGCTTCACACCCGTAAATCAACTCGCAATCTTTCTTAGGCCAAGAGTCTCTCTGTATCCACTGCACACTTATTTTATGTCTCTTTACATGACGACAATCTTTTAATCTCATGATGTTTTTTTTCTTTTCTTTTCTTCAGACCTTAATCAGGTTAGACACCACATTGAATTTAACGAAGATGAAAATGAGGCTGTAAGGGATAAACACTCTACAGCCTCAGGTTTATTCCTGTAAAAAAATAAGTATGACGCTACACTGACTACAGACTTTTGGGTTGGATTTTGAGGATCAGTTTCTTTCTTTTAAAAAACAATGGTCAAAACGATTCATGAACCAGTTTTAAAATTCTAAATATTGTGTACTTTGAGACAGGGTAATTATGAAAATGGGTAACAGGGTAATTATGAACAGGGTTTGGTTGTAATTAATGATTAAGAAATAATGAAAGAACATTAAGAAAATATTGATTTTTTTTTTTTGCTTAATATAAAATTCATTAAGATACTAAAATTGCAACCAGAATTGAAAAATTCACATCCCTGTTGATTATCTACAGATATATCTGCATTTATTTTTTATGTTCAAACAGTTCATAGCCAAGTGATGCCTCTGTTTCAAACACGGGTGAAAGTGACAGTTTCACTTAGCTTCTTTTAGATATGGCGGATATTTATCAGGAGGCAAAGCCTTCGTTGCACCAGAGCTGCACACATCCCATGAGAATATCATCAATTTCTGCAAATGAGCAATGTTTTCATCAGCCTCTCTCTCTCCTTGGCTTTCTCTCTTTCTCTTTTGCTTGTTTGTTGGACCATCTTTTTGAACCAGATAGTCATTGTAGCCAATTAGATTCACAATATTAAAAGCAAAAGATCTAGTTACAAATAAGCAGTGCAAGTTTTCCACACTATTGATAGTGAACCGTTAATGAACCAATAAGCATTAATAGTTACCATATACATTTTTACTATTGTATTAACATGTGAATACATGAAGTGAGCATTTTTGAATGGTGACTATTCAGGAGTAATTGCATAGTGTTGTGCATAGTGCATATGCATTGTGGGCCTGTGAGTGTAGTGAGTATGTGTGGGTGTCTGTTCATGTGCAGCTGTGCTTCAGAGCCCATATGTACTATCAGCTCTGCGAGTGTATGTGTAACGTGTGTGTGCGTGTCTATGTGGGTGGATGTATGGACTCATGCCCTCTATCAGGGTTCTTTTTGCAGCTTAAAATTCGCAATGAGCATCCGTGGACGCCGAGCCCGGCTGGTAACCATGGCAACAGCAGTTTACCTTGGCTCTGTCATTCTGATGTGCAGAAGTGGCAGGCTGTTTGGATCCTCGGCAAAAATAAGAGAATTATCTTTCGAGCGCTCTGGTCACGGGGTAAATGACAAGAAAGATGAGGGTGACAAGCACCTGTCTGGCAGGTAGGTAATGTATTGTGCGGGGTGACATTGTGAAAATGAAGCCTCGTAATGTTCATTAGGGTTGCCTGATGACTTTGAGGGTGCTAAGATGTCAGGTGTTTCCCGAAGGGAATCATTTAATTACAAGATCTATCACAATCCACCTACTGCAGTTCAGTCGTGTCTCCTCAGGCAGCGCTGAATTATGGTGGGCTAAATGAGTGTCATTCTTCCATCTTTGCCACGTCTTATGTAAATGATGGACACCAGACGAATCCTCTGCGGTGCTATAGTTTCAACAACATTTCCCCCTCATAATAGCTGCACATCATGCATCACTGGTCAATATATGGGCACCGCATCAGTCAGCGACACTTAGTAATAACCTTTTTGCTGCCGGCAGGATTAATATTCTAGATGAATGTCCCTATACGCTTGAAAAGCAGCCACTCTTTTATATTTGTCTGTTTTCTTCTTCCGTCGTGGTGTGCAGCCATACGCTGGGCTCCCAGATGGCTGATGCAGCATGTCATATATCTGCCTCATCTCATCCATCGCACTAAAACATCATCAGACACCTAAACAAGAATTTGGTTTTGTCATAACGGATTACTTAGCGGCAGGCTTGGTCTGTAAATGTGATTTATTTCTCTCTCTCTCTGTGTGTGTGGGGGCGGCAGGGACCGGAATAACAAAGACTCGGCAGTTGCTGATCGGAGACCAGTTCGGCTTTCTGTCTTTTAATGGCAGAAGATGGGATTTCGTTAATTGAAGCTTAGCAACAGCTCCCTAATGAGTCGTTTCATGCCTTTTCTTACTGGTTTAGGTGCTCTCTTTTAACTCAGACAGCTTTATTGGCCGTTCTGGGAGGCAGGGATTATGTCGGGGCTAGCGTGCTCTTAAAGGTTCCTGTTACTTCTGACACCGCAGGGCTCACGATGAGATGAGAATGTTTGCCTCAGAGGAAATGACAGGAGTCTCCACCCACAGGAAGCGTGACCAAAAACCCTAGCTGCTGCTTGGCATGGAAGCACAATGAAGGGCAAATGTTAGGTGTTTTAGAGGTTGGAATAAAACTTTAGTTTAAAATAACTGTTTTCTATTTTATAATAGTTTAAAATGTAATTTATTTCTATAAATTATATATTTCAGCAAATCTATTATAGCCAACCTTTTTTTTTTTTTAAGCATCATTACTCCAGTCTTGGCGTAATATGCTGATTTGGAGCTCGAGAAACATATTTATTATTATCAGGGGGGAAAATGCATTTTGTACTTCTTAACTTTTTGTGGAAAAAGTGGTACATTTTTAGGTTTCTTTAAATAGAATTTTTTTTTGTGAATTTTAAATGTCTTTACTGTATCTTTTGATCTATTTAATGCATCCATACTGCATAAAAGTATGATTTTCTTTCAAAGCAAAAAACAAACAAAAAGTTAAATACATAAATAAAAATAAAAAGTACTGACCCCAAACTTTTGAACGGTAGTGTATCTTTTCAGACAAAGACAGCAACAGTTTTTAACAATCTGTACGGAGAGAATCTTGGGGACATGACAGGAAAACACTATTTGAAACTAAACACTATTGAATTGAATCCAGGCATGCTTATGGATGACTTTGCATTAAATATTTGGACATCTTTACGTTAAATATGTCTTTGCATTAAATAACAAAAACATACAACCGAGTTTACTTTGAGTTTGGTCATCTGTGTGAACTGGAAGACAACTGAGTTCAAACATTCATTAAAAATCACCTTGCAAAAGCACCTCAGATAAGAAATTTACTTGTCACTTATGCATTACCTATTTGTAGATGCACGTTTTGATATTTTGTTTCTAATGCATTACAAATAACATTATTAATTGTGCATTAACTGTACAAATACCTCCTTTAGTACACTGACTAACAATAAAACATTGGATCTAAGGGCTTTTCATAGTGAGCTTAACCCTGGGTTATCGTCGTTCTGAACACTGCTTTTAACCCCGGTTAAAGAAACTTTTCACACCTATAATTTGAAAGTGGTGTTAGCACCGCTTTTTACCCAGGGTTATGAAGACAGTTTTATTCACTTAAAAGAAATGAAAAGAAATATTCACACATACTTTTGTCTTTGTTTTCTTGCCTTTGTGCATCTCAAAATGGCTAAAGAACTACGTGGCGACTTTTTTTTTTTTTTTTTAATAACTGGCATTAACAGGAAAAAAGCTGTGTAAACAGGTTGCTTTGCTGTTTGTTCAATCAGTGACGTGACACCACAAATATGCAAATAAGAATGTTAAGGAATGTACAGTGTGAAACATCTGTTAATGAATACCCAGGATTAACAGTTAACCCCAGGTATAGTATGAGCGGTGTGAAACGTGATTACAGATAACCCAGGATTCCATTTATCCGGGGTTTAGGATGACCCAGGGTGTTAACAATTTCAAGTGTGAAAAGCCCTATAGAGTATTACTCGGCTGATTTATTTGTCAAGCATTTGAGTAGACAGAAATGCCCATCCCTCAGTTCGCTTATCGTCTGTGAGTCTGTTCAAGATGTTCTAACAGGTGCAGATAGGCCATGTGGCTTGTTTTGTTCATGCCTCCAGCCCCCCACTAGGAACAGGTCTGGGAATGCGAGCACCTGTTCAGGAGAGGTTGTAAACGTGTGGGAAAGCAGACTTTCACCACTATGTGGCGTGGGAGAGAGAAGCAGAGGAATGTGCTGTGTCAGTCATCAGCCCTCTAATGACCTCTGGTCCTCTGACCCCTTCATATATATATATATATACCGCCTCTATTGCTGGACACAGAGTGTCTTTTCAGATTCTGCCTGCACACCCATACGGCTCCGTAGCGGGAGACTGGCAGAGACGGAGTGCGTCTGGATTCATAATTATGAGTTCCCATGGAGGGCATTTCTAATTTGGAGTTAATCTTTTGCTGCCAGTAAACTTATCAATGGGGGCAACAGCTGTCATTGCAGGAGGAAATGAGTCAAAACAACAACAGTAATGACAAAGCCATCAATCTCATGTGAAGCGTGACATTGAGAATTTGCCCTGTAATTATCTGCCACATAAAACACGTTTCCCCCCACCTGTAGTTCAATACATTTTTCATACCGATTAAGACAAAGCCAAATATTCTGTCTCCGTTATTCTTTAGTATAATAGGCCATATTTTACAGTGTTTGCATGGCAGCAAGTATTGATAGACCTCACATATTGAGGGGTTATTTTAAACCCTTCAACCTAAACATTAAACCTTACCAATTAATTAGGAGTCCAGTCAGTCTTAAGATTGTGTAAAACTAAATACTAAAAATAAAATTTAAATTTAAATTTAAATACAAAGGTTTTTTCAAATACTCAATGTATGTGGAATTTTTTGCATCCGATCTGAGTTTCAACATACTACACTTTATACTTTTCTATACTAGACGTATTGTTTTATGTGAAATATGTGTACATGTATTCATATATATTCATTCATTTTACCATGGTAAATACAGTATGCTGCTTTACAACCAATTTGAAAGTTCCATGCATCTGCTAATAGTGAATGAAATTTGCCAAACGTACATGAATGTCTGAGATTATAACAGAATCTAGAAATCAACATTTTAACATTGACATTTTAACATTGTATTTGCATATTAATTTTGATTTACGTTCTTTTTTCATTATTTGCATTCTGAATCTTACATCTAAGCAAAGGTGTTGCACTGTGTTATTTTGTGTGCTACATTTTTATGCAAAGTTGTCCAAAAAAAAAAAAAAAACAGCCAAGTGGCATAACAATAATGCAGTTCTGTGGCAACATTTTGTTTACTCAGTCAAAGCTTGAAAAACCTACTTTAAACTTTACTCTTATTCTTTTGCTGCCTTGCAGCAATTTAAACAGGATGAGAATAAATGCTAATTAAGTTTTTTAAATTGTTTATAAAATGGAGAGCTATGCTATCCAAGGCCAGGATGGGAAAAACATTTCACTTTGTTTTCAAAGACAGCACTCAGACGGGATCAGGTTAGCATAATTCAATACTCGTTTGTTTCTCCTGCAGAACTAATTTGCAGGCTGGAGGAAAAATCTCGTTTGAGATGAAGGGATGAGAGGAATGGAGCTCCTAACACCCACCGCAGAAATAACACCCCTCCAGAGAGCACAGTCACGCCTTGTGCATAACACCACTCACAGCGAGCAAACACAAAGCATTCTGCTTTCCCCAGTCAGGAGATTCAGTACTTGAGAAATAAAACCCATCCTCTGTTCCCAATGTTTGCCACAATTCACTGGTTCGATAAATGTGTTTAGAGTGACATGGGATGAAATAACCTCTTCAGGCTTTGCTGCTGCTGCTGCTAACCATACGCAGTGACACTTCAAAGTCTTCTGCTTCCACCGTGATGCAAGAAACTCTCCGTATTCATTTGTATCGCCATCATTCGTCAGAACAATCGATAGAAATTCAATCCTGCATTGATCTCGGCCCTGTTCTCCGTGATGAATTGCTGTTTGTGTATGGAAGCAGAAGAGACGGGGTGTGGTCAGTTACAGCCCTGTGCTGCAGTCGCTCTGGGTTTGGAGCTTCTCAAACATGCATCATTTCTGGACTCACAAATCACATCCTATGAAATGGTCATGGTCTGAACCAAGTATGTCTTTAATTTACTATGCTTGAGGTTTGCCATTCTGATTCTCACAATACCACTCATGTTGTTTTGGATTAACAATAACATTTTTAATCATAATAATAGTATCGAATGCTCATTTTATTATTTCACATTGTATATTATTACTATTTATTATTATTAAGAATAGTTATTTTTATTATCTGAGTAATTAGCATTATTGTACAAATTTAATGTTGTGATATATGCACTAGAATATACTTCATGTAGCATAGAAGTAAAATCTTGTTAAACCACAGCAAGTTTTATCAAAAACTAAAAATAATAATAATATCTGTAATAAAAATAGGACCTATCTACAGTGAAAAACATTTGGTGTAAGATTTACTTTGAAACAGCTTTTACTTGGATATTGCTAGTAAATTGCACAAATAATTATGAAGAAACAACAAGCAACACATTGAATTAAACATGAAATTTAAAAAGTAGAACGACTTGTAAAATGTCTTGTGAAACGTATTCCAACAATCTGTTTTATTTACAGCTTGTATTTTTTATATGCTCCTCATTCAGTATCTAAAGAAGTTTCATTCTCCTTGGTGCTTTGCTCATTTTATCACATTGTGTTTGTATGCTAAACTAGCCGGCAAAATTATTCACAATTATGCAAATGTTAAAATGCACCCAGCCTTCTGTACATGCACAATTCATGATAAAGTTGAACTCCCCAAGCATGTAATTATTGACTTAAAAAAAAAACAAAAAAAAAAACAGTAAATATTACCATTGTATACTATAATATAGTGTTTAGTACTGTATTTACATTATACCATTTGAAGAATCAAAAAGCTATATGTTATGAAGTAATATATACTATAATAATACACAAGCCACTCTAGCACAGGAAATGCTAACTACTTTTAGTCCGTGAGAGCATGATGCCATGTAATATATCTGTGGACACTGGAGTAGCGACACGTCCGCTGTGGATTACTGCAGGATGAAAGCAGGCAGGATGGGATTTGGAACGGTTTGAGACTCTAGAGTGCAGTGTCAGTTCAAAGCAGTTCATGTGAGAGAAAGAAATACAGAGTCACAAACAACTTCATGTGACTGTCTCATATAGATGATATAACCCTGTCAGTCATTATCTATTCATCAATCCACCTATCCGTCAGTTTATATAGTGACACATTAAAGATACATTCATATCATACTGTATGTGTTTGTATATGTAGGGAGAGATATGGTTTCCTGTTACTCAATCTCCTGTGTTGCTTACTTTTGAGGTGTTAGTCGTCTCCATTAGTTTCAGTTGGCTAACTTTAGCATCGCTTTTTGTCTCAATTTGTACATATTAATGATTTCCATGCCACTCTCATTATGAGCTGTTGTAATTATGAAGCTGTGACTCATACTTCACCATTTATTCCTCGATTCATTAGACACCCTTCTCTCCCATCCATTCTGAACGGAGCTGAAGCCTGTGGCAGCCATACTGGAATAGATTAGCCTCTTTTTCATTTGATCCTTTAAAAGGTCAGAAGATAAGACACACATCTCTGGGCCACCCAGCTGCAGCCCCATCTCACACACACACGCACACACACACATACACACATACACACACACACACACATGTGCTGATGTCAAACAGGAGACGGCAGACTGGTCTGTCTAGCATTTAACCCCCTCTTCGTCCCCTAATGTTTTAAGAATCAATCAATAGTGTTTACTCACAAAATAGGGGCTTTGGTGCTGCTTGCTTTCTCATATCTTCCTGAAGTCTATTTGTGCAAAAGTTCATCCTCCTGTTTAAAATGTCTGTTATCTTAGAGTCAGTGGCCAATTTGACTTTTATAACCCTACTGTTTCAAGAGATTGTTAAGTCAAACCGACAGCGTGCCCTTTATTGTTTATTCTGTGGTTATTCAAGACCACTTAGCTAATTACAGTGTTCCAGGTTTTCCTTGTGAAAAGAAACCTTGGCTATTAGATAATTAAAACAAGCCTCTCAGACTCTTGGCTAAAGACAGAAATAATGATTTTTCATATTTAAAATGTTATTTGCTTGGTCAACATATCCAGGGCCATGAATTACATGGCTGTTGTTACTGTCTATTAAATTTAGCCCTAGATTCTATGGATTCAATGCAGTTGACCCGTGAATATATAGTGACTGTGCACATATCCTGTAGGCATTGCATTGAAGCAGACATGATTTTTGATGGTTAAAAGGCCATTTTAATTATTAATAATAATTTAATAACTCAAGCCTCAAGTAATGGTCATTTTGGATGGCATTTCTCTGGGCAACAAACCCAGAGTTGACATTAGCATTGTGACAATCATAGCATGGTAGTATTTGTTTATATACTTAAAAAAGACTCCAAATAGTTTACTCAGCCTCATGCTGTTCCAAAGATACTTTTTCTTTTTTTTCTTTTTTGAGAACACAGGAGATGTTTTAAAGAATGTTGATGC
>SCHK01274708.1:130-26080 GCA_004124795.1 Poropuntius huangchuchieni
GAGTTATATCACCAAACCACTTAAAGACACTATCGATCTGAAGAGAGGAAGAGCCTTTAATATATGAAACTATTCATAATTTAATACTAACCCATGCTGAGTAACTTAAAAGTTCTCTATCTGAATAAAGAGAGTCTCTCAATAACACCAGCTTAGAGTGAAAGTTTACCAAGACTGGCTCACTTTTAGGACATGAAAGACAGAAATGAACTGACCCTGACACATGTGGCCACCACCACACACTCTCAGACTCAAACGTCTCAGTTCAGCAGTCACAGGCTCCACATAGACATCCGGATGCGGCCCAATATGATCCAGGCTTTGAGGGGAATGGAATTTGTCTGAAATGCATTATAAAGCAGCACAACAGCTGCTCTAACCGAAACCAGTCCAGCTGGTGGAGCCGTCCGTGAAGCAGCAGGCTAATATTTGGGCAAAATGAAGCATTGGATGAGAAGCACAGGTAAATTGCTTGTAGCTTTTATTGAATTATTCTTTAAGTGACTCTTGATTTGAATTAAAACAATGAAGCAGATGTTTGAAACTAGATATAAAGTCATAAAGAAAACATGCTACTAGACGAAGAATCGGTGTTCACAGATCACTGTCAAATTGTACACATTAGCAAACATTAACATTAATAAACAAACATTTAAAGGGAAATTTATTACATATTCTGTCTAATTTGATCATGCGTTCAGCTACCAATACAAATTTTTCCTGTATTTTAATCCATTCGCTGGAATTCCACGGATTTCCTTCCATAATCAGCTTTTAAAAACCTGTAAATTTCTGCCCATGCCCTACATAAAACCCTGGAAAACGAGTCAGAAATGCACATCGTGCTTCTGTCAGCCTGTAATTACTGAAGCCATAATTCATACGGGAATGACATCATCTGTGTTTGCAAAGGTTAGCATGTTTAGACAGAGCCTGAGCAGGATTGTTTGTCAGGAGCTGAGAATCCAGCCCAAAGGAAAGGAAGCTGCTGTTACAGCAGGAATTTCTAGAATTCACCCACAGAGATAGTGATCATGGACATCATTCCTGTCACAAAGAGGAAAGACTCAGTATTGTTTCACGTAGCAGGGGAAATCCTTCTGATTGGCATTACAGTGAGGTCAAAATTAGAAGTAAATGCACTACCATTCAAAAGATTGGGTTCAACAAGTTTTTATAAAATGTTTTTCACTAAAGTCTCTTATGATCAACAAGGCTCCATTTATTTGATCCAAAACAAAAAGAAAAAAAAAACAGCAAAACAGTAATTCTGTAAAATATTACAACTCTTACATATATATTTAATGCATCGAATGTTTGACAACCAAAATTATTTGGCCAAAAAAAAGCTATTTCATTGTTCGGCTGAATAGACGAAAAGATTGTACCAAACAATGGCATTTTTGGTGACGCAAATTAAACAGCAACCAGCGTAAAGTGAGAAGCGTGCACTCTTTATAATGCAGCAATCATGTTGGCAGTCTAGAATTATTAAAACTGTCTGAGAAAAACGCAAAAATCATTACAAACACTGACAGCGAGAGACTGTTCAATACTGCATCTCATGTCTCCGATAAAAAGAGGAAAGGGTGGTTGTTGCTGGTTACTGTACGATGACTGAAATCGCAAAATGGTAAATCTTAAACAGTAAATAAACAGCAGAATGTTATGTTCTCTAATACATGCATGAATTGTATTTATTCTGAAAGCGAGGCGCTATCAGCTTGTCAGCAGGGTTCAAAGTCCAAAGCACAGTGAAAATCTGTGCTGAAACAGTGTAAATTGTTAGCTGCTCAGTAACATTTTTATAAGTCATGGATGTAACAATGTGATACCTGCGACAAACATATTCCCAAATTCGTAATGACAATCATTTATAAATCTGCTGTTGTCAACAAAAAGCACTAAGGTCTTCCTTTGGGGGTTCTGCCAAAATAAATGCTGAGAAAAGCAAGAACATTCATAAATGTTAGAGGAAGGTAAAGTAAAATAAAAGTAAGTCAATAATAATGATACTAATAATTACAAAAGCTCTATTAATACATTTATTATAATATTCACACAAGTCTTTAAATTGGGATCTGTATTTCTAATGTCTTAAAGTATCTTCTGCTCAGCAAGGCTATGTGAATATATAGTACAATGTAATTGATTGCTTTGATCAAAGCTGAATTTTGAGCATTAGCCTTCAGTGTCACATGATCCTTCAAAAATATTTCTAACATTTGCTGCTCAGAGTATTCAGTTTTCCTTCCTTTTTGTCTTTATCCAATCACATGCCAGATTCAAGAAGTAGGTCTCAAATGGCCAAAAAAAATTTTTTTTTCCTAACTTAGTTTTAACTTAAATTGTGCTTTATTGGTATAATATCTGCTAGAATGTTTAAAAAATATTCAGTGTTAAATATTTATAAATAGTTTTTCTTTGAAAAGCAAGACAAATCAGTAAAAAGCACATTTTGTCTATTTAATTAGCAAAATACATGGGGGGGAAAAAGCATGAAAAACAGTGATCGATATTCTGCCTTTGGTCTTACCCAAACTTGCAACAGAAAACTTACTGTCATGTTTATCGATTTAATGCTTCCTCGCTGATTAATTATTAATCTCTTTCAAACCTGTCCCCAAACAGTAGTCTGTAAACAACCTATTAAAATACACTTTGGTAGTATTAGGCATAAATTTTAAATTAATCAAATGACATGATATTAATTGAATAAAAGCCAAAATTAAGTTAATCCAAGGATATTTATCTGCCAGATGTCTACATTACAAGTCTCTTTAGAAATAATTATTGTTTGATTTATTGTCATATTGATAAATATAAGCCTATCACTGGCCTAACAGTCCACAGCAAGAGGCTGAATGATGTTTTTGGCCACCGTTCAAGATCCTCTAACTGTTTTTGAAAGCAAGAATACACGTAGTGTGAATGGCTCCTTACTCATTCTGTGCTACTGCTCTCAGTAAGTGTGCTTTGGCAAGCCGTGTTACCCGTAGTAGCAGCTGCAAATGGGCAAAAACATGAAGATAGGTCTACAAGGCTCATTTGCACAGATGCTAGGAAAAAACCTCACTATGAAATTTATGATTCATTAGTTGCACTTTTTCACAAATTAATCACATTAATATGTCAGCTGTAATATTTGTACTCTCCGGCTTTTCAAATGCATGCTCTGTTAATCATAACAACTTCAGGAGGATATAATGACCAAAACACACACAAAGATGCTTGCTGACGCAGGCTTTCAGCAGTTCTTATCTCTGTGAGTGACAGTGTGAAAGAGAGCACACAGGAGGAAGTACCAGAGCACATTTCCTGTCTCCTTGTGGCGTGTGCGTGTGCAAGAGGAAGTAAAGGATGAGAAGCCTATCAAATAGACGCATCTCTCAACACTCTCCAGTTGCCAGACACAATGCAAAACCAATACAGCACGGACACACACTTCTATCAGCACTTAAAACAGGAAAGAAGCGCACACACACACACACACACACACGTTATAGTACTCTCTGCTGTCTTCTGTCTTGAGGCCTGCAGTTATGATTGGATCATTACTCATAACTAGAACTGCCCAGAGGCATTCCCAGAATCTGTGCCCACAGAGTTTTACAAAAAACATCTTGTGAGCAGACTCACTGTCTGTAGCTAAGTAGATATAATGTGCTTTCTATTGGCTGATTTTACTAATAATGAATGCTGACCACCATTAACAGTACAGTTGATCTCTAATTGTGAGGTGGCTAAAATTCGACTCTGATCTGGGCACTTACTAATCACACCGCCCACAACATCAGCTTAACTACTGGTGCAAGACGCAATGATTGGAGTTTGCCTGTTACCCAGGATGCACAGCAGAGGAAGATTCAATGTAGAGAGAAAAAAAATGATTTAACTGCAAAGTGGGCAAAACTAACATTAATTTATTATTATTAATTATTAATAAATAATAACAATAATAATAATAGTGTCGTTAAATACAAAATATTAAAAGAAATGATTATAAAATAAATGTTACTTTTGTAGAATTAAGAGCTGTCAAATTAACACTGGTAACACTGCAGTATTCCACTTTAAAAAATCTGCAGGTTCTATTTGACCCTATGATTTAACAATATTGCCAGAAAAAGAGTTTCCACTCCTGAATTCTGTCAAGTTCCTAAAAATTCCTGTAAAGTCTCCAAGATTTTGGATTTTCTTTTTTGCAACCCTAAATATTATTATTTTATATTATTATTTTTTTTATTATTATTACATTTTATTTAATTGTATTATAAAACACTCAAGTAAATGAAAAGAGAAGAACAAGAATGTAAATGTTTGGTGTGAAAAAAATATTTGGGTGCCTTCTACCCTTTATCTTGTTTTAGTCCCATTTGTTGCAATAAAAAAAAAAAAAAGTAAACCAAGCAGATTAGAAGCAGGTTTCAAGATTTGGTCTGACAAGGGCATTCAAAAGATAGCAAATTGTTTTAGTAAAGGTTTAATTTCTTCATTATATAATATCCTGGTGTCAGCATCAAAGGACTCTTCAAACTATAAATTGGAAGCTTGGAGATCGGATCTTAAGGACGATGTTCATTTAGATGGATGGAAGTATGCAAGGAAGCTCAATCACTAACAATGAACACACGTCTGAAACTGCCACAATATAAGTGGTTGATGAGGATTAACATAACTCCAGTTATATTGCATAAATATAATGAAAATATCCCAGACACTTGCTTAACACTTGCTTTTTTGATGAAGTTTGGGGACCTTTCAAATTGTTTTTAAAATATTGTGGAGTTGGAAATGTGTTGACAGAAGACTAAAAAAAAAAGGTGTGATATTGTATATTAATTTAATACACTGAGAAGCCTTTTTTGTGTGTTTTCTCTGTTACATGGAAATGTATATGTACATGCATATAGTTAAAATGCAATAAAAAGAAATTTTAAAAAAAGAATGTAAATTACTAATTGTCATTCTACCAACTGAAAAAACAAAAAGCTCTACCCATTGACAATCTGAGCAGCCAATAAGGTGTATAATGCATGACCTCACTGACAACAGCCCTTGTCCCACAGCACTAAAGTAGGTGACCTGTCGAAAAATAGGGCCTGTTCTTATCGCCAGACAACAGCCATGTCACAGTCTGTGTGTGTGACTCACAAGTGCCCTAAGCTCCAAAGACAGGGACATCTAACGCTCTACGGCTGAAGCAAACCATTTCACTCAGTTTAAATAAGCAAACACAGGTTCACAAAAAACACGGCTTGAGTGTCATACACACTCAAAGTTTCTAACACAAAACCTGCACACACAAAGCAAATACGACCTTAAACATAGGCTGTCCTGGTTTCGTTTTCCAGTGATGATCTGCATGTCGGTGACAGCGGGCATAGTGGCATCAGGCAGTGAGAGAGCAGCACGGCAGAAAGTAAATAAAAGCCTCTAGACACACTGTGCTCAGCCATGTCTGACCGATCCCTACTATTCTGTCACATCTAATCACATCCATCGGCTGGAACCAGCAGCTCCTGCGGTGCCACACTTGCCGCATCTCTTCTACTATACTACTTGCCAGAACAGAAGTTCATGGAAGTTTCTCAATGCTATGGCCAAGTCTAGTCAAAGTTTCACCGATGGCACAAACATATGGGAAAAAGCCACAGCAATCACTTGTTATTTCATCGTTTACTCACTCTCACCAAATGAGATCTTTTGGAAAAGGCCAAAAAGGTTGGAAGACCAAAAGTTAGGTTAGGAATGAAATGAAGGTAAACGATAAAGCAGGCCACAATCACAAAGCAGCAGAATAGGGTTAAGAGACGTGCGTCATTAAGTCATTAATATGGTTGGCTGCTGTGAGAACAGAACCTGACAACCAGTTTTCTGTCGTGTCATAAAGCGCGAAAGGTACTCTGCCCTATACATATTAGTGTGTTTAGCGTGTCTTCATGCAAGGCTTCAGTAACTTACAGAGATACAGAAATGAGCTGTGTGTCATCTGAAGGTTTAGATCCAGTCTTTGTCTTCCAACAGAGCTGTTCCAGTTTTGTGATCTGCATGATTCGTCATAGACATTAACAGAGAGAAGTAGCTCCGGCTACAATGTTCTTCCACAACACACTCACATTTCTGTTTATCAACAACTAGACCGCCAAAAGTTACAGACTGCAGCTTTAGGATTAAATGGATGAAACTGTGCCTCAGTTGAATTTTTGTTGAGTGAAGTGTGATAAGACTTTGCCGTTTTGGATGGCGTTATCTTTGGACATAGGCAATGGTGACAGGCGATAGTCACAAACAGAATATAGGCTTGAGTTCAGTTGCACATTCATAAAGATAGTACTCAGGCCTCTACTGCAAGCTGCTGTGTGAACAGGACATTTCAAAACTCTCATATATAAGTAAATGCAAGTGTAGCCATATTCATTTTTGGGTGAACTATCCCTTTAAATCGGCCTTAGTTTCATGAAACAGCATTTGCGATCCATTTTACATTCATAATGTGCCTTATTTCTGAATAATTAATGCAAAAAATGGCTTGAAAGATAATTTTACCCATTAGCTGGTAAGCAGACCTTTAAAAGAGGGCATTTCACAGAACCAATGTAGAACCCAAAAGCACGCACAACCTAGGTGATGCCAGCAATAGGAGCATGTTATTACATTTTGATGAAAAACATTTAGAGACAAAATTTTTCCAATGAATTATGTGTGCTGATGATTCAGTGCACAACAACACCTAGAAATTATATTATGAGGACAGCTCACCAAAAAAAGAAACTTGTATGATGTATCATTCCTCTGTGGAAAATAGAAATATCTCAGGGTGTGTTCCAATTTGTGTGCTTATGCACTATCCGCATTATGTGAGTAATGCGTTCACGCTTAAAATTCCAAAAAGATAAACACCCAGATCATGTACTTAATATAAAATACACCAGATAGAGTGCCTTGTGCATAGAGTACAATGCGTCATTAGGAACATACAATGGAAGTCAAAAGTCACCGATACTCTTGATTACCAACATTCTTCTAAATAATCTTTTTTTAATGTTTCACTAAAGACCCAGGTTTGGAACAACATGAGATAGAGTAAAGGATGACAGAATTCTCACTTTGGGGTGTAAAGAAAGTAAATTATTTTTTTTTTTTATCTCACGTTGACTATAACTTTCTCTAAAAGCTGTCATTCATAAGCTAATGAAGCTGCAAAACTCCACCCATCAGCATCGGCATTATGTAAGAGAGAGAAAGACGGAGACAGAAAGAGGCCAAGCAATATGAGCAGTGAGGTGTGGCTGCACTTAAGACACCGGAGAGCTCAGAGTGGAAGAAACTGGACGAAAGCTGAGAGGGGAGCTTGAGAAGGTACTGGCCTGCGACATCACCACAGAGCTGAGGACTGCCTTAACATTTTCACATGCTCTCTACGGAGAAAATGGACTTTGATGGAAGACAGAAGAGGGATTATAACAAACATCTGGGGGAAAAAAATATTTGAGTTTGTAACAGGCCACCTGTGAGCTTGCATCAGGATCTGTTGGTAAGATTATAGCTGGCAAATAACAATGTCATGGCCACTAAGGCCAAAAAATGGATACGCACCATGCAACCGAGAGGAAATGAGAAAGCATTTTGCTCTCGATGTTCAGATCAAATACAACTGCACACAACCACACCAGAGTGATAGTGTATGATCTACTTACAACTTTGTGACAACATTAACAACAACGACATATTAAAATTGTGATTAAATGTAAGCAGCAAGCAACACATCTTTTCTTCTGTATTGTGGCTTACATCTGAGTGTAATGGATTAACGAAACAAAAAAAAAATTGTAGGGCAGCACTTGGTTCATCAGTTGTTCATTCACTGGAAGATCGAGTTATGACGTTATAACATTTTCAAATAATGAAACACACACAGATTAATTGTTCACAATCAGATCTATAACATGCATTAAGAAAAATCTGACCAAAACTTTAGTCCTCCTAAAACATTCTTTACACATTAATTCTCATATTATTACAAACATAACCTTTCCTGTGAGCACCAAAACACTATACTGATACATTTATAATCATTTTAAATGAACTGCCCCCAAACAAGACAGAGACCACCCATTTGAGCAGCTATTATGGTTACAGTCACCCAGTTACAATCTGAAGAAAAGATATTGGTAGACACTGCTTTCACTTGCTTAATAATAGAGTATCACTTCTAGCTGCATAGTCCCTGTGGACACATAATAGGGTATTATATACACTGTTTCAGGATGAACCATTATAAAACATGTGGATATGTGGAACAAAAACATCACAGTGTTCATCTGTAGCATCATTAAAGCAGGTAGGTACACATATATAGGTTAATCTCTCCTGTATAATATCTTACACAATGAAACGCTACGGTGATAGTATCAGACCTGCTGATCAGTTCAACTCCACACTGGTTTTCCATTCATGCATTAATAATGGTTTTGGTCAAGGACACATGGCTGAATAGTGATTCGCCGGGTATCAAAGCACAGCGAGCTGTCAACCTAAACAGGGTCTGAGCATCGTTCATTTCAAACGTGATCAAATATACGCCGTCTAAATAGGTTTTGACACCCATCTACGGCTTTCCTCCCGGTGACTCAGGACCGTGAGCCATGAGAAACCTGAACAGCCCTGTGTGTAACGAGACTCCTGCCGCGTACAGGTGATCAAAACATCAAACGCGAGGTTTTAAGAGTAGCTGAGGAGATTTTAGATCATCTCACCTTTGGCTTCGCAGTCGGCGCAGTATTTGTTATCATCCTCTCTCAGCATTTTGGACAGAATGGCCTGATGCTGCTCGTTCAGTTTCTGAGCCTTTTCCCTCTCCGATCGCGTCGTCATCTCGGCCCGATTTCTGTCAGCGTTTCTGGATAAAATCACCTGTCTTGCGCCCGATTCACTCTGTTCGGTTGTATCGTTGTAAATGGAAGACCATCCCCTGTGAAATGAAGCTGTGGTGGGCTCACGGCAACGGAGCGGCGGCTGGGTTGAGACAGATCGGCGGAATATGGCCGATTGGAGGAACTGGCCGGAAGCGGAAACGGAGACGAGGAAGGTACGGTGATCCGATTAAAATAGAATTAAAAACAAGGCGAAGTGGGTCCTGGGAGAACGTATAATCAAATATAAGTGGTATATTGTTTTTATATCGATTTAAAGTCAGACCTATGCTTTGTGAAATGCAAATAGAATAGGACAATGTGACTTTTGCGTCATTGCTGACGTATGTATGCGTTGGTAGGTTGGACAGCCGGTTTGACGCGAAATATGGAATTATGATGTTTAAGTCATACCTTCAGTTACTTAGAATGTTGTCACTGGCCAAATCCTGCTGAATAGACTAGTTTAGACAAAAGCGACTTTAAAAAGTGGGTGGCATTAAAAGCTAAATTTGCTGAAGTATAATGTCTAAATTTTAAATAATAAATAATGAAATTATTACAAATTAAATTTTAAACCATGCAAAGTTTTAGCCAGTTATTTTACATAAACAACAAAATCTAGACAAAATTAAATACAAAATAAATACTATGAGGAAAAAACAAGAAATAGTATGTCAGAATTATATTGTTCAGCAGTGTATAACCAATTTATTGAATGTGCCTTCAGAATTTATTATACCCTGCAAGATGAGCCAGAATACCATTATTCAGTTTTGTTGTCTTTGTAGGGTTATTATAGTAAAACCATGGTAAATGTTCATTTAAATGCAGAACAGGGTGCGTTTCCCGAAAGCAACTATGGTCTAGTACTGTTGTTGCCAATAAAATTCAATGGAACTAACGACTATAGTTAGCTAACAATGGTTTTGGGAAACACACCCCTGGCTGTCTCTCCCAGCCTTGCTTATGTGCCCTGATAACGCATTTAACCTCTCCTTAAAAGCTGATATGGTAATGCTTATCTGTAATAATCCATGTGCAAATACATAGAAAAACTTTTGCAGTAATAACTTTTTTTTTTCCACAGAATAAAACCGACTCATTTACATAATCACAAACACATGTACTTGGGACAAAACTTTGACAAAAAAATAGTGCGTTGAATATGTTTATTCTTTGGAGATCTTTCAGACCATGCAGACATTTGTATTAAACACTTTCAAAGAGAACAGAAACATTATATTGCCGATAGCAGATTCTTTTCACAATGCCCATCAAAGGCTAAACAAAACCGTTCAAGTAGTTCAAACTACTTTTACACAAACTATTCATTCTACATAGTAGGCCCATACAATCTGGAAACACTTACACATTTCTGGTCCAGAAATTCTCTTTTTGCATCTGTATGCAGAAGTATTATTCACATTCAAATGTTAAAATAAATAAATTTAGATATTTTTAACAGGACAAACTAAAAATCAATACAACGTCCCTTCCTTTCCCAGTCACCATATCGTGTAGGTTCAGGACCTCTGGGACCACCTTTCTCCTTAGTTTCTGGATTCACATCATCTGGAAATCCTGTTAAAGAAGAAATTAAATATTATTCCAATTTACGTCATATTAATTGTATAAACTTAAAATACATTTAATTAGTCATTTATTTATTCTGAGAGATAGTTCATGTGTATATCCTTTCAATAGATACCCTCTGCCCTTTTATGTAATTTATTGTACAAATAATAGCCTATAACTGTATTACAGAAATGACGTCTGTTCTTACGTTCTAAAACATCTTTAGATTTTGACTCGGTTTCGTCCATGTCAAAGCGTCCTTGGGGCGTTTTCGCTTTCTTTAACGGTTCTTTATCTTTGGTCACACCACCAGAAGCATATCCTGCTGTCCTATGACATGCTGCAGAGGAGAACAGCGAGACACTTTAAAAAATCGGTCACAAATTGACATGTATTTCCTAAAACCCGACCACGATTCTCAGTAGTCAGTATAAAGGATGTCTAGGAAATATGCATGTTAATACGACATTAGTGCATGTTGTGCTAGCATGTCATTGAACAGTTAAAACCCAATCAAAGGTATTCTGGTTGCACTCACCAGTATAAGTCGACTCTAAAAACAGTCCTCTCTTTACAAAACCTCTAGCCGTAGTACAGCAAACACGTAAAAGAGACATTTTGCATGGACACTGTACTGATCTGTTGTGAACTCTCTTGTCGCAGCAGAAAATTACACAACTCAAGAACGTTTTGACGATTAAAAATGACGATGCATGCGTCATCATTTGGGGACAGAAAATACACTCGAGAGGGTCGCGGCGGCGCTACAGAAGTGCAGAGCCGAATGTTACGTAAATTTACATGTATCTGCTTTGCATGCAACTTTTCAAAGCGAAGAACAGATGAGAAACACTGTGAAAACCAGTTATACAATACTACAAAGTAATAGTTAGATTTCTTGTGAGATAAGCGTAATTTAGGCAAATTTTACAGAACTCCAAAAAAAGACAAAATTAGTGTTTTTGACCATGCAAATATAAAAATGACAAGCCTATTAGGCATGACGGCATAATAAAAACTATATTGACAATTTATGAATTACCTACTAATTAATTAAAGTAGGCTACATTTATTTGATGGAATGTGACGTTATTTTTCTTAACTGTATTAAAAAATACAAAAGTAAAAACAGAAACTCTTCATCATGCGAATCTGCAATAGGCCTAATGTTTTGATAGACATACATTTTATTACTTGCGCTCGCAAAAAGAAAAAAGAAAAGAAAACTAATCATCGAATGTCTTGTCTATTTTATTTGCATATTATTAATTTAAAGAAACAGTGTCCCTTTAATTAAGAACCATTGTTATGCTCTGAAAGTGCAAACCCAATGAGCACAGTACAATCAAACTTAAATGGCCCACTTTACGTGCAATCACCCTATGTCCGACATTATAAAATGTGTGGCTACAATATGGAAATAAAGGCGTCAAAACGCACCCTAAATAATAATAATGTATAATAAGCTAATAATAATAGCTAATAAAAATAACCTAATAATAAAGCAACAAATGGGAAATGCGAAGAGTGCACTTTATTTCCAAAATATTTAGAGTTAGCAGCCTTATTATTGTCAGGGCCAAAGATGATTAAAAAAAAAAATCTTCAAAAATTAGGATATCCCTCACATTAATAGCATATAGCACTGTGGGAAATACTGCCAAACTAGGCTAATCGAGGCCGGTGCTACTCCCGGAGTCACATTCTTTTAAAAAAAAAATTTAAGATACCGTTAGATGTAGCCTATGTTTATAGGCTATGTTATAGGAAAGTAGACCTTCATAAAATCAACCTTTTCGTCGTGTCATTATTTGGAGCTCATCACATAGGCCTAGGCTTTAAAGAGATTGCCCTACCTACGTTCGTGTAAGTTAGTACTAAGCTATAGGCCTAGTTCTGCCCTAAATGACTTCCATCTCTTAACATTCTGGAAAGTTTTAAACGACACTTATGTAACACATTATACGATTTCGGAAGAGATGATGAAATTTAAACCACCTTCCGATGCAGTTTTGGATAGCCTAGTTTCTGGTTATTTTCAGGAACACCATCACATCTGCACATAGTTATCATAAACACACTTTTGCACTCTCCAATAGAAAAGAAAAAAAACATCAATTTATCATGCAACCAAAACTGTCATTCACTAGAGTAGAGATTCATCACAGATAGGCTATCTGGGATCTATCCACAATGACAAAACCTGCGAGGTGTTGCTATTCAACAAAATGCGCTAAACAAATAGAACAGTTAATGACCCAGTCTGAGACATGACCACAGATATTTAATCATTCATATCAAGCTATAATAAAATATATTTTATATAGGTCACGATCTGCATCACCGAAGAAAGTGAAGGACAAATAAAAAATCTTGTAATCACATATATTTCTAATAAACGAATAATAAACATAGTGCTACCAAGTAGGCTTTTGATAAACTGTTGGTTGTGTAAAATGAAAATTCAGACAAAAAAATGTATAGCCTTGAGTACTACAGGTGTTACTGAGCATTTCATCTTTGTCTTGTTAATTTCTAAGAATGGTTGGAATAATTTGAGGAAAAAAAAGCACTGCTTTAAGGGTTCCCGACAACATGTAGCCTATAAGTGTAATCAGAAAATTTAAAATTTACAAATGATGTAAAAAGAAGTAGACATATTTGCTACCGTCGCAACAACATATTTCTGCATAACAAGTGCTGTAGTATATCACGCCTCTGAAAAAATGACTATCACAAGAATGAAGAATTAAAATGGTTAAAGGCCCTTTTTCCTGTAGAATATATTTTAATTCACTAGTTTTGCTGCAAGTGTTCATTAACAAACGTGCAAAATACAACCCCTCCAAGTAAACCTATGATTGTGAAAAAACCGATAGGCTATCGAAAAATCAATTGGTAACACTTCATAAAAAAAAATTAAAAAAAACTTTGTTCATAATTATAACAATAGGTAGTAAGTAATCATAACCTGATGCTCATCTTATTTGAATGCAGTTAAAACAGTAAATTAGTGAGAATAAAGCTTTGATTGGCAATAGCATGACACACCCATATATAGCCTATTTATTCGCCTAGGCTAGCCTACTTAACGAGGTTATGAACGTTCGTCCTTTTCTTACAGGCGTTCAGCAAAAGTGCACATAACACAGAACACGGTTTACGCTCTCCGGCGCCGTTTCATCAATTAGGCTTTAGTTTTTTCTTTTCTTTTTTTTCTTCTTTTTTTTACCCAGAATAGCCTATTTAAAACTATTAAAATACTTATTACTTTAAAATTAGACATTTAAATTTAAAATCATTTTTGCAAGTAGGCTACCCACGTGAGTAGCTTAACTATAGCCTAATTTTGTCTGTGTTTTAAGTAGCCTAGCCTACGTTAACACAACACTTCTCCCGGCTGTAAACTGTCAGATGGTCTGCGAGTTTAATCACCTTCATGTTGGCAAGCAGGTCCTCAAGCATAAGATTTCATTTTCACTTGTTTGCGGGTTAAAGAGGTGCAAGCTTCTCAGTGTGTGCTTGGAGACAGTGGGGTCGTATCTTTTCACCCTGCATGTGTCTAATCCTGATAATGACAAGGGCATTAATTATAACGAGGCTCACAGTATTTCCACGCGCAACAGAGAGGTGGCGTTTGCCTTTTTAGATATTCAAAGCAGTGGACTGTTTGGTGACGGTAATCCGGTGTGTCCTTATACGATTTAGGCTATTAATTCTGGGCACTATTTGATATGTGGCAATTTTTTAAATAGGCCAGTAGCCTAGGTCTGCTTAAATTAATAGATTGGGGAAACAGCACATACGAATAGGCCTATTCGTCCGTTCGTTTTGTTTCTTAATATTTTATTTGTAATATTTTGTGACTTATTAATGAAAGTTATTATAAAGTGTTACCACAAACGTTGGGCTATTGGAAGTATACAAAATAAAATTAATTTTTGATATGCAAACGAAATACGACAGTCTTTTAGCTTTGTTTAGCCTACATTTTGTTGAAATCGAAATGATAAAATCAATAAAACAATAGGCCTATTCTGCACGACTGTAATGGAGAGCAGCACATATTCTTTTAGCTGTTTTATACAAGCTGCATATTAGGTACAAATGAAGACTGATTTTACGTTAGAAACAAGAAAATAATGTGATGCTGAGATATTCCTCTATGCATCGCGCGTCCATAAAAGTCTCTTAATCAGTGTTGGGAACGCTACTGATTTTCGCCGTGTTCTCAGTCCAGGGCTGGAGGTTCTGAAGTGCGAATAGAGAGCTGTTGTGTAGGCAGATTGGGTCCGGTGAAACAGGTTGGTTTATAGTCTTTTGAAAAGCTTCTTGCTGAAGTTGCATAAGGATTCGGTTCGCTTGCTGTCGCTCGGCTTCTCTCTCCTCTGCTGTCTGCCGCCTGCATGGATTTGGATCATAGCACAGAAGTAGTAATTTAGTCGTGATTTCAGTCATGATTTCTAACAGCCGTTTTAGTAGACTAAATTTAATAAAAGAAAACACAACCGGTGATCCTAATACCAAAGAATACAAAATTACTATTTTTGCATAACTGGTAGCCTATAATTACTTCAAAATAAATTGACAAACCGCACATGATGTCAGTCAAACACTTATTTCATAAACGTTCCATTATTTTAGTTTTTGTCATTAATTTGGAATTCACTCAGATTAGGTACGTGGAAATCGTATGGTTTGAAATTGCACGTTGAAAATGCGGATTAGGCTATAGCTATATATATATATATATGTATAACTTTTTTTTTTTTTTATTCAATATAAATTACATTTCAGGTTTTCAGATCATTGATGTAACCACATTATTTTTCATAAATGTCTGTGCACTCCAATTGTTGTGATTGTGATAATAAATTATTTTGGTAGCGCATAAACGTCATCACATCATTCATCCTGCCTGTACAGCAAATAAGATTTTAGGGAAATAATGGTTGCAGTAGGCTATAACATAACATAATTTGTCGATTTCTTAAAACTCGATCATACTGGGCCATCAGTGTCTGCTAAAATGACTTTATGTCTGCTCCAACTAAATTTCAGGCCTAGCAGAATGTAAAATAATAATAATAGTAGCTAAAAGCTGGAGTAAAATAGAAGTCCATCCTTAAAAATATAACCTGTTTACACTGCCAAGAGAAAGGCCACAGTTAACCAATATCGGTCATTCCAAAATAAATGCAGTCAGTTGAACATGTATTGATGTATTGATTGAATTAATATATACTGAGTGAACTGCATGAACAGGCCTCCCAAAGCATGGAATGCATTATGGAACTGACCTAACTGACCTCATAGAGGTCTTTAAAACAAAATACTCAACTGGGTTTAGTGGTGAGGCGAAAAAGAATGCATTACGTGTGAGTGTAAAAGCATGATTAGATCACAAAAGCTCACCTCCATTTCGTTCTTCTGTTCTGGAACCATGTTTTGACCTGCGCATCAGTCATTTTAAGTGCTTTCGCTAAGGCTGCCCTCTCAGCTGACGCCAGATACTTCTGACGGTGGAAGCGTTTCTCCAGCTCGCAGATCTGGAGGCGCGTGAACGACGTCCGGGGCTTCTTCTTCTTCGGAGGCGTTCGGTTCTGGTACGGGTGACCTATACGGCGTGTTACAGTGAACGGTGAGAGGGCCACTAGATTGAGAGACAGAGTGAAAGCAAGCGGAAGAAATCAGCAAAACGACAGAGCCAAGCAGTGTGAAGCAAATGAGACTTCCAGAGATGAAAGATGACTTCTGTCCTTTGAAAAAAAACATGCAGCAATCACGAAATATATCGAATAAGTTCAGCCAAGCAAGCGAATATAGACAGGAATATATATAGACTAACTGAGGAAAAAATACTTTTTAGCATTTTCTTATTACGACGACTATGTGAAATGGTCTAAATAAACAAACACACATACTGCAGAACTGTTTTGTCAGGTAGCTATAAGAAATGTGCCTCATATGGTAACATCTAAATTAAGTGATTTCATTCGAGTCGAAAATATTATATATTTGAACTGAATCAACCTCATCAGGTTCAATTACATCAGGTTACATCGGTGAAGTCATTTTTTTTTCAAGAAATAATAATGCTAAAACAGTAATGAGCATGTGGAACATTTACAGACGTGATAAAACAAAATTGAAGTTCTAATGTGAAGAAAAAAGACTTTGTCATTAAATATAAAACAGACAATCATAAACTCCATAATTATTCATACCATTGACACACCTCACAGAAAAACATTTGTATGGATATTAATTTTTAAGATAGTTTTTTTTTTGGCCTACGATACATTGTAGTGATTGTTATATTGTTTAGAAACGTTCATGTTATTAATTCGCAAGACCAGTTCAATTTTGTTTCTGACAACGTTATAAAAACAACTTAAAATTTAAACTTTAATTTTAAGATGTTTTATAATGATGGCAGAAACAAAATTAAATTAAAAAAAAAAAAACTATTTAATGGAGTGGCTTTAATATTGGAGCCCTTGTGAATTATTTTAGTTAATGGATTTTAAAAATGAATACAAAATTGCTGCCTAAAAATTGTAAGTAGAATCAAAGTTGTGACAAAGTTACAACCTACAATAAATCATTGCAGATTTTCGACCTCTTTATTATTGAATTACCGATATGATTACAACACGATGAAAGCATTTTTGCAGTGCAATTTCTAATAAGAATTTCAGATTCAAATAAAGCATAGAAATACCACTGCAAAGTTCAGAGGGATTTCTATTACCTGTAAATCTGTCTTTGGTATATCTCCTGTTACTCTCCATCCACGGAAACGTTAATCCCGTGAGATTGTTAATGGTGCCCATGCTTCCCATACTTGGCACCGTGGCAGCGCTGGTAGGAATGGACGAGTGAACGCTGCTCAGCGGCCGGTGCGCTGGAACCCGGATCACTCCCGAAGAATTAAGGCAATTCCCATTAACATTCGTGCCCAAGTTCATGTTGTACGAGCCGTTGAGGGAGCCAACACTGCACGAGTTTCCATTGTATCCAGCCGAGTTACTGACATTGTAGTTGCCAGTCATGGTATTATAGGCTGTGCTGACTATGCAGCCCAAACCGTAGTCCAGGTCCTGCATTCTGGGGTTGGAGATCATGCAGCTCCCCTGGTCTGCATTGTTAAGAATCTGATCGATCCCAAAACTGATGGTGTCTGCGTGCGTCTGGTGGAGATGCGCTCCCATATGATCCATGGTGTGGAGAAGCGCGCGCGCTCCTGCGAGGCTACAGGATCCTCCACGTCACCCCAGTTATCATACAGCAACTAAAACGCAGTTTAGTCCAGACTTGTCGTTATCTAATAGCATTGACTGCATGTGTGAGAAGGACTGAACTACAGACGATTGTCTTTTTTACTGCCTCCCTTTACCCTTATAGCTATAGCCTGCCGGATGGAGCCACGGGAACATCAATCAAAATGCCAAAGAGGCTGGGTAAAATTAAGCCTCCAATTCTGGGGTGAGAGACCCAATTGGCTAAAAAAACCAAGACGAGTCTGTTCAATGAAACGCACTGGAATTCCCTTCTCAGCAGGGCAACTCAAAGAGATGATTTATTAAACCGAACACCAACGATTTTTCAAAACAACACAAAAATGACCATTTCAATTACATCATTAACTTGGCTATGCAGTCGCTGTTGCTGAGATATTTTCTCTGTTGCTCGGATATTTTTGATCATGCGAAGATGAGGCAATTATTTTGAGGTCAAGTCTTTTTCACTCTTGTTAGGCTACACCAGTTCAATATTTCGCGACCATGAACTTAAAAGAATTGCAATGGTTTGTCAATTTTTTATGGTGAGAAAGACCAACCACATACAATATTTTTAAAACCTGTCAACGATATTACAATTCATTGTGAAATTAATTCTGAATAAACCATAATTTTTTGTCGGAATAATTGTTTTCTTCAAAAGAGATGATCATTGATCACAACGATGTGGGGAAATACGAAGGAAATTCTATATGAAATGTCTGTCCAAAAGTTAAAATATTTATTTTATGGTGAGTCACAGCATAATTAAAAAACAAAATTTGTAGGCTAATTCAAATTCATTTAGTAAGATACTTCGATCCTTTGCAGTGCTCATGTGTTAACTTTTGTATGAATTATTCAGTTTATTTTGTATGCATTAATCTTTCTAAATAAGACGATAACAAAATAAATATGCAATATTAGACGAAAAGCAAACACTTTCATGTTATCGATTTCCTTCTTGGAGAAAGTGGGTGGTGATTATTTAATGTAAGATGCATTAAAGTATTAATATTTGATGGGGCCCCAGATTAATGCTGGCCAAATGACCAACATTAAAGTTTAATGAAGTACAATGGTGTATATTTTCGCTAAAATTGACATTTTTGTTACAGTAATGTAGACTTAATTAGCTTTTAGGATGTGCATGCGATGAAGCTTACAAACACCTTGTTATTAATGTGCACTGCAACTGGTGGGTCTGAATGATTGTTTTCCCTTACAGTTTAAACGAAAAAGATGAAGCCAGTAGAATGGATTCAACTGGAACGGTCAATTTCTGTTCGATTATATTATTATCAACCCACAAAAGTCCACTTCAAAAGCGCCATATACTGTGCTGTTATTGTGGCATTTCATTCCTCTAATGCAAATTAATATGACGGAACTGAAATGTAGCCTATTGATTTACGTATACTAAACAGTATACCACATTTGCCTTCTGTCTTTAGAATCATTTCAATTTGAAAGAAATTTCTGTCATTTAATTTCAGTTAAATTTAATGGCTTAGCCTACATTTGCGCAAGTTGTTGATTCTCTAAAATAGTCCAAAATACTCAAAAAATACTCAAAAAATGAAAAGTCTTTTTGCGCATTAAACAATGCTTTTTTTTGCTTTTTTGCTATCTAAATGTATGGGAATTTTTATTGACAGTTTTTTCATTTATCGTTTCCCCAAAATTGTACAGTAAAAAATATAAAGCGTCGAGCAATATACTGTTGCTATGGTTACCATCTTACGACGACGCGACTTAAAGATTGTGACTTAGCTACCGTTAAGTGTTACATTTTTTATGACTCCAATGTGGATTATAAATCACTTCTTTTTACTAAGACCCCGATTTACCAATATACTAAACTGTCTGTGCATTAGTGTACCTGTGTAGTACTAGACGATGTGATCCATCGACGCTCACTGGCGCCACTTCCATCAGCCGCATCTCTGAGCGCAGTCAAGAGCGCACAGCCATGCTGCTGACAGCTTCAAGTACATCTACACTGGGGCAGCACTCTCATCAAACATCAAGAATTTAGCCCCGCTTCATTTGCACGTAGCTAATTTTGATATATTCACAACTATAGCATCATTTAAACAGTGAAAACAGAAATGAGCAGCATCATATTTTTGATTTAGCTCACTGTCCCTCTGAAATAATACATTACAGAGACAGACATTTAAGCTTCCTGTATATTTTAGAGTTCATTTTTGAGGTATACGGCGGTATCCAAAATGAATGTTTATTGATGTCAAAAGTATCTCATGCAGTCCAATCTTGAATCTTTGTATGTTAAAATGTAACATTTGTAGTCCTATAGAATTACAGTTCTCAGTTTTGTAATAAGGGAAATGAGCTTTTACTTTTAGAGGACAGAATGTTAGGTTCACTGTCTTTAACCTCTGGAATAGATGGATGAACTTCTTAATGCATCATGTCAAAGGGGAAGGGACCGGGCATTTTTTGGCCTGCATTGTTAAAAAGGAAATAAGAGAACGAACACACATTTTAATCACCAAGAGAAAAACTGTACAGTACACCATAAAACTTAAAATAGGCAATCAACAAAAAGCTTTCATTCACCAAATATGGTCTTTATATTAATATGATTTAAAATTATGATATGAAGCTAAGATGGCTTCTCAATGGAGTGTTCAAGCTAAAGTATGGCCTCTGTTAAATTTTTAAGATGCAGCACTAAGTTGAGACAGAATATGTTCGCTGGAAAAATTAGTTTGGTGTTCAGAAGTGGAATGATGACCAAGCACCAGTTAACAAATGTTCAGATCAGTTGCTGAGGTGCTGAAGGATGGGACATCCATTAACTTGTTGTGTCTCCCATGCTAATGACTTGTTTTACTGGATAATGTGTCTGTCAAAACATAGTATGAACAGTTATTTGATAAATTGCCCATCCTTATAATATTTCTTACAGTCGAGAAAGAAACAATGCTTTTGAAATGAGAGATTAAGTTTGGTCAAATTAATCTGCAAGTGAATAAGGCAAATTATTAAACTGGTTGTTTGCCACTACACTGAATTTAAGAAGTCAAAACAAGACTATGTTATGACTCTTTTCAGCCATCTTTCATTATATAAGAACAATTTTCCTTAATGAGGTTATTAAATCATTATCACAGCTAATCAATACTAATGAAGTTCCCTGCTGCACATGTATAGGATGTATATTATGTAATATAATGCAATTTGTGTGTGCAATAACTTAGCAAAAGCAGTATCATTAAATATTCAGGTCAATTTAGCCACTGTGTACTTTAGTATTATAACTAAAGTCTTAGTAGCCATTGCATCCATTCTCATGCTGTTGGACAATTTTCATGCTCTATCTAATATAACGACACAAATTGCAAAGTAGTAAATGTTGCCCCTCATGATGCTTATAGCCGGAGGCGGCTTGTGATGGCCACGCAGCACAGATCGCTCACAGGTTGAATTGGACTACAGATTTATTGTTCGAATCCCCACTCCCACTAACACATGGGAAGTCTCAATTTATACTCCAGGCACCATGTGGATTCACTCTGCAGTCTAATAGTGGACTTGACACCCATGACAGCGGAAGCTGCTCCTCCCCTGTAGCCACTGGATGGTGTGTCAGTCCTCTCGAGTGCGGGTGCATCCTGTCGCCTGTTTTATTTAGGGGAGGCGGTTGAAGCCGGCCTCACTTCCCTTTTCCATCCTGAATGCAGGAGCCCAGCTGGGACCTGTTTACTTCACAGAGATGGATGGACTCATCCCACAAGCTACTGGTCATTACATGTGAGATCAACACTATTGCTTCCCCTCCCAAGCTCCACGGACCCAACAGAGAAAAAACTCTTCTCCAGAAGCAAGTCTGTACCATTAGCTGCTAGATTACCAAAGCAAATATCCAGTAACTAAGGATAGTATGATTATAAAAACATGTTTTGAACTGTTTCATAGATCATTATTGAGTCAACAGATAAAAAAGTAGCCTACTTAAAGGCATAGCTCACCAAAGAATTGTGATTTACTTGCACTCGTGTTGATCTGAATCTCAGTGACTTTCTTCATTCTGAAAAATGGCTAATATTTTTTAGTTCCAATAATGAAAGTCATTGGGGTCCATTGTTGTGTTGGACTCCACTTACTTTCATTGTATGATCTATAACATTTTTTGTTTTCAAAATAGTCTATATATATATTTATTTTTCCCAAAACTATATTATATTATACATTTCCGTTCATTTGCAGGTGAATTATCCCTTTAAATACAGTTTTTTTAATAAAATAAAGGACAATAAAACAAGAATGAATCATAGATAATAGTTGAAAAAAAAGCAGAAAATGAGAAGAAAAAAAAAGAAATGAGCATGAGAAAAGCAAGTGGGAAAAGAACAGATAATAATCCAGCAATTCTACAATAAGCAGAGAGCAGTCATTAATCAAAATTACATATTATATGTGACCTAATTTTTCTTTTTCATTATCTTCATTATATACCAAACACTGCAGCATCTACTCTGAATGCATAAAGAGATTTTCATACATATATTCATGATCACATTGCCGGAAAAGCCGGCAATATTTTTTCATTAAACCCTGACTACGATATCTACATATATATGTATCTAAATGTTGAACGATCAGGGAGTTATCCAAACAGTGCCATTAATTTCCTTTATTATCAAGAGCGCAGCACGCGGGGCAACCAGAGACATCATAATCTGTCATCACACGTTGCCTTCAACAGGTAGGCTGTTTTTGTGTTTATCTTTTCCTCCTTGTTCTCTCTCTCCTCGTCCCAATTATGCAGCTTGCTACACCATAACAAACAGGTCCACCAGCCCAAACCTACAGGCCAGAAACACAGCCACAGACTAGCTGGTGCCTGCACAGGCCTCGGGGGCTTCAGCTCACACCTAATGATCTGCTTTGACGGACAGAGGCTGTGGGCCAGAGCTTAGCGTCTCCCCTGATACCTCCCCCGCATAAACAGCAAGGTATGTGGCATCAGCTGATCCACTTTTTTAAGACCGACATTGACCGTTTTATTCAAAATTCCTGCAAGAAACATAACATGTTGATATACTTTTCAATGTATTCTGTCTATCCAATGTTCTGTCAATGTACTGTATCTTGATAAAGCACAAGAGGAAGAGTAACTATTATAAACGTTTTTATTTTTTCACCGTTTAATAGCAGACTATTAGACGTCTCAGAAAAGAAAACAGACTGAAATGCATATGAGACATTTATCTAAGCCTTACAGCGCGGCAGGACAGACATCACTCTCAGGGGTCAAAGGTCATCTCTAATTGGGTGAAGAAAAGAAAACAAGCACTCTTTCAGGGTGGTAGATCTAAGGAGGGCAATCACAACAACTCAAAACAGAGGCGACTAAAACTTCAATAACTATTTCCATTATAGAGTACACCGTGAAGTCAATAAGGGAGAGTGGGGGTATCTGTAATGTTTCGTTTACTTTTTCTTTCATAACTCACTCACTCTTATAGATATACCTGCCATCTTTTGATATAAGAAACATTCATGTGTGTCAAAAATAACTGTATCATTAGTAGATTTTAACAGTGTGTCACACTCTGTGTCAGTAAATATTTATTATTATTAATGAATAGTTTTCTCCTTTATATACAACCAGTTAATTGAGTTGTGGAGAAAGTGTTTAAAAGAACTGTTTAAACGAGAAATTAAGTGAAATCTACATTTTAATTATTTTTAAAAAGTTAAAATCATTTGATAAAAATCATCATCTTTAAAGGTTGAATATTTAAAAAATGTATTGATGCAACCTTTATTTTACAATTTTTGTAACTTCGAAAACATGTTGAAATCTTTATGATAACACAGTGATAATGATTTTTAAGAAAAATGCTGAACATCCAAAATTTGTTTTTATAGCTCAGTTTTTGTTTTTAATTTATTGAAAAATGTAAGCAATTGCACTAATTTGTTTCATCACATTGATCTAATTGTGAAATTTGTTACAATTACTCCCGGTCATTCCTACTGTATCCCTTATCACATACCTTTATAGTTTTGAAAAAGTCTTCAAAAATATAAAAATGAATGTGTCTATTGTCTATTATGTCTATAATTTTATTTATATTATATATAAATTATATATAAATAAATCAAAATAAATCAAATTAAATTCAGTTCTTAAATGTTGCTACATTTTTATATGCTGATAAAATGTTATCATTTATGTTTTACTTTAACTCGTGGTAAAGCGTTTCTCTTGTGAACGCTCCACAGTTTGAGAGCTTTATCTCATTCATGTTCACTCCAGCAGTCACAGGGGCTCAACCCTGTAGCACCAAAGCCATAAATATCAGTGAGCCAGCAACTGAGCACATTATATTGATGACAGCATCCAAGCAAAATGGGAAGCTGTAGACGTGCACTAACTCGGGTCTTGTGGGATTCTGGAAAATCGTTCTTTCCCATCCTGCAACCAATGTGTGGTGCTTTCTGAAACACTGAGCTTTTGCATTCAGCGGCTCAAACTCTCACATACCTCTGTGATTCTGTTACCCAAATAATACGTGGTTCCAAAAGCAGCAGGCATTCGTCTGGGAAACACATTTCTCTCTGCATACTGCAACCTTGGAAAAGAGAAAATACTGACATGATGAATTAGGTCTCATAAATTTCAATCCATAAGCAATACAGATGCATTCATCTTGCACTTGAACTTTTTGTTTATTGGAGATAGCACTTATTTTGTGGAGAAGGAACTGGGAGTGAGTTATGCTCCCTTTAGCTGGGTAATGGTCAGCGGCAGCTTGACATCCTTCAGCCTAGTAAACAGTGTCAGGTCCTAACATTGCGCAGGCGCCACTCGTCGGGCTTACGGGGGAAACGCACTCTTCATTCACATGTCAACATGACCCACGATAGCTGCGTAACCACCGCCAGCGGAGAAGGGGGCAGGGCAGGGGACAACAATCATGATGCGCTGCTTTTGCGGGCTTTAATTGAGCAAACTTTTAGTACATCCTCAAAAAACAACAAAGCAGTCAATTTGGTGGCAATTAAAACGGACTCATGTTGTGAAGTCATACTTGCTTACAACAACTGCCTTTCCCGCTGACAGGCCGATGATTGATTACAGGGCCCGGGTCGTCTTTTATAACGCGATAAGCCAAATTAAACCCTTGACTGCGGGGGCCCATCTGAGGTCTGGCTGGGCAAATTAAATCTCCTGCACTGATGTCTTTCTCTTCCTCTCATTCTCTCTCTTCCTCTTTCCCACCCTTCTTTCCTCCGTCTAGCTCTTTGTATGTCATACCAACAGACACTATATCACACGAAAAACGAGTGCGAGGAAAATAAAGGAAACAAAACATGGCACAAATGGCCTCAATCTCTCAGGCGGCTCTCTGGGGACCGGCATGCCAGGTGATCTGCGGCAGCAGGAGAGCTGAGGACATTAAGACATATTAAACGTACTAAAGACTTAATGAAGTTCAAGCAAGCAGTGCCACAGTTGACTTTATTAGTTTACACCAGATTAATGGGGATAATCATTTAAGTGATGGAGATGGATTACCCTCCGCAAGATGCTCCTTGGCTCGGGCTGGCCCAGCCACAGACTGACGAGGATCCATAGCCAGAGCCAGAATCAAGGCCGAGAGATGGGAAAAGCAAGCCAGAAGTGAAAGGTTTCATTCCGCCACGCAATTAACTGAAGGGCTGATGCTGCACAAAAGTGTGACAGAATGTTAGCTTAACGAAAAACAAAAACAAAACTTTTCTCAGCAATACATCAATTTGTGTGTATAGAGTCTTCGATAATACAACACTTATTAGAAGTCATATGAATTTGAGAAAACGTACAAATGCATGGCCTAGCCATAAAGCCCAAGCTTTGAACCAAAGCCTAAACTAAACCATGATGAAAATCATAGGGGGAAAAAAACAATAAAAGCCCTACATTTTCAGTTAAGAAATGTTGTAAAATTTTATATTTTATATGATTCATTTTGTGCGATATACATGATTTTGTCATGTTATATGAATTACTATTGTTGGGGTTTGTTGGTTTTAGTGCTGTCAAACGATTAATCGCGATTAATTGCAACCAAAATAAAAGTGTTTGTTAACATAATATATGTGTGTATACTATGTATATTTATTATGTATCTATAAATACAAACACATGCATG
>SCHK01274720.1:8979-25564 GCA_004124795.1 Poropuntius huangchuchieni
CTGTATCAGTTGATCAATGTCATCTCCATCCTCCAGCCAGCACTAAGTCCTATTTTTAGAGCCTCAAACTCTAACTCCCCTTCACACACTCTTTCACTTACATACACATGCAGTCCTCCCTTTCCCTTTACTGGTCCTTTTGTACAAATATACAGTTGTGCTCATAAATTTACATACCTCTTGCAGAATCCCCTTGTAGGACGGTTAACCTACTTGGTTAAAAATAGGAAAGAACATAAAAGAGTGTTCCTGCACTGCTTTTCGCGCACCACGGCAAAATAAATCAGCCCATTTACTTTGTGTTGTGAATGGGAGTTAGCTGTATACTACTGTGTGACACAGAAACACCATCTACCGCAAAATCATCTCAAGAAGCGACTGCTGTGTCGTCCTCGCGGGATGCACGCGTACAAATTTTTCGCGCCGACTAGTGTAGTTTTACGGTGGCCGAGAGCTCAACGCGCTGCAACTTCAGAAAACACATGCAAATTAAGAAAACAACTTCATCAATTTCACAACACTCGCGCTGCAAACGCTCACAACACAAACAAAAAAGAAATGCACTGCAAATAGAAAAAAGCATCTACAAATTAAGAAAACAGTTTCATCAATTTGACAACACTCGCGCGCAAACGCGCTCACAACACACAAAGAAACGTACGAAACCATCAGCTGTCAAATGCTCTCGCGGTACTTTGATGTCATACACCGATCGGTGGCTGCAGCGCCGCTTCAAGTCGAACGCGCCTATTGACTCTCATGAGCCGGCCTTATTAATGAATCAATTAGGGAATCGTGGCCCGACTCTCGAAACGAATGACATTTATGAGTCAGTAGTATAACCGGATTTCCGTGAGGACACGGTTTATTTAATAGTTCAAAACAACGACTTACATGTTTAAATCAGCGTAATGAATTCTTATCTTAACTGATTCGATCACAGCGGTTCATTAACTGATCAACATTTGATTCACTCAAGTTTTGTGGGCAGTGCCTCGAAATTTTATGACTTTTTTTGTCATTCACGTAATTTTTTGTCAAGTAAAATCATTCATAGCAGTACTTTGCTCTATAATTCACAAGTAGCATAGTATTGCAGATAAAATTAGTAAATCATGCAACAAAGAGTAGGTTCTGCTAACTTAAGAACAAAGAACTGTAACTACCAGATTTAAAAAAAAAAAAAAAAAAAAGTTTTTTGGAAAGTGTTCTAAGACTTGATTGATTGATTAAAATAGATTGATTATATATATATATATATATATATTACTGTGATTCTTTACATATCTAAAATTGTATAAGTTTAACATACAAGTAGCCTATAATATTTCAGTATTTAATCAAAGGACTTCTATATATCTGTATTCTGTAAAAAACACTGCATAAAAATTTACTGCCCAGAAGCTGCATAAAATATATCTATAAGACAAAATAATAATAATCCTACCAGGGGTGTCAAGTTTTTATCTGCATAATTTGTGAATATATTTGTTATGTCAAATAAGTTTCTTAGAGCAGTAGGCCTACTTGAAATTATATATATTTTTTATATATAATGATCCATCCTATTTAAGTACAAAACGTACACAAAAAACCCCAACAACAACAAAAAATGCTCCTACAATGGGTATGTAAACATATGAACAGAAATGTATATCTCATCCCAAATTTTAAATCTCTTTCCTAGTAAATCCCTGCTGCACTCACTGCCTTTCCTTCTGTCTATTATTCACACACACACACACACACACACACACACACACGTACCCCTTTGGCGTAACAAAGGATCAAGTGTTCCACTGGACTGCCCAGACCATTACTGACAAAACCAAGCAAAAAAAATTGAAACAAAGGACAGAGAAAGAGGGGGATGGAACATGGAGTATAAAAAGGAAATAGGAAACTCTAAATATAAAACGCAGGAAGGAGTTTTATATGTACATATATACTGTACGTAGAGAGTGTGGAATGATGGAGATAACAGCACAGAGAAAAGCTTATTCCCCATCCTTCATGTGACCTTAAGCGACAAGACTTCCACTTTTTAGCTCTCTCATTCTCTCAGTCACACACAATGGGACATGGGGAGGCCAGGCTTTGATGTTGGCACAATAATCTCAGTCCCCGGAGAATGTTTGATAGAGAAGGCGGAGCAAAGGATAGCCCTGAAGGGAGTACAGAAATACACAAGTTGGTGTGTGTGTGTGTGGACTGTAGACTGACTCAAATGATGGAGGCAGGCAGGCACAGACCCAGATAATGACCCAGCTGCCAGTAATCACTTTTAAGGTCAAGGTATGCAACGGAATTTCCTTTTTCCATTTAATGGAGCCCATTTAGCATGCATATATACAATTATCTCATTCCAAAACTTTGTGAGCTGCATACATAGGCAGCATTTTAGGGCAACGCAGACAGATTTCAGACACAAAGGGTGTTCAAAATGTCGGCTAGTTAATTAAGATATCTAATTTTATCCAAAGGCAGCAGTAGGTGATCCCATAATGCACTGCGTAAAAAGAATTTCAAAATGGTGGATAAGGCAAGAGAAATGTTATTTATTGATTAGTATTTTATTCAATACTGAAAAATGCTGATATATTTGTTCTGTGTAATGAAAAATGTATTATTTTATATGCATTGTTTGATATGTATTTATCAGTTTGATATGTTCACTGTATCAGGTGATAATTTAAAGCAGCTGTAGTAAAAATATATTTCATTTATATATATTTCAGCCAAACAAATTGTAATCGATTTTAAATTGCACTAATTTACCATCTGTTGAAAACCATTTCAGCTAAGACCAAAATGATTTATTTAATTTTGTTATAATTGTTTTTGTTTGTTTTTTTGCTTTTTCAGCCAACTATTACATTTTTTGTGTGCCGAAATTTCAATGCATCACCAATGTTTCATACTAACATCAACTCTATTTAAATCAATTGCGAGTCGAGTCTCCCATGTGGAGTGCTATTTGTGATTTCCTTGTCTAAATTGGTCACTAGTGTGGTCCCATGATGCTTGGGTTCCTGTCTTACAAGCCAACTGACTATCTAGGGACATGCTAGGTTTTGGAACCGAGCTAAAACACCAATGTAGCAAAAGAAAACCAACAAATCAACATTTCCAAAATTAGACTTTTATTGGTCATTTGGGCTGCAATGGGTCATAATATCAACAAGTAATTGCAAACAGAGCCCACATAACTCAGGACAGCCATCGTTCATTAAAAAGCTGTTAATCATCTTATGGCTGAGCCTCATGAGTGGACTGGCCTCGTACTTCCATCCTGCTCTTTTAATTGGCCCTCTCTGACGGCATCCAGTGATACACACACGCGCACACACACCAATACGGTTCTCTAACAGGCAGAGACAGTTATGATGAGGGCTTCGGTCCACCTTTACAGTTTAGCTCAAACATGAAGATCCCGAAGGATCGTGCATTTAGGAGTATGGCCTCGAACGTCAGTTGATCCATGAGAGTGGCCCGGGGGAGAAGACAATGGAAATGCAGAACGTAGCAGAGAAGAACAAAAGAAGCGGAGGGTCAACACAAAATCCTTGACGAAGGACGTCAAGCCGTGAAATCAGAGAACGGGCAAATGCAAGGTCATTAACTGGGCCAAAAGGGCGAAACCAAAAAGGAATGTTACACGTTACGAAAGGGGAGGAATGAAAGCAACGGGTATCTGGACCAAACTTCTGTCTCACTTATTCGCTTTAGTCTCCATTGAGGTGGGCATTTCTTTATTTGTGTGTAAATAAATTTCAGAAAGACTGTTTTATACGGAAAAGATAAAAACATGCAAAAATCCTTTTGTCTGTAGTCCAAATTATACATATACAAGTTCTTCACGCCCTGTTCTTCTTCGTAGACTACATCAAAAGAGGAGAAACAAAACAAAAAACTATGTACACACCATTTAATTTACAGTGGAGTAAAAAATGAAAGAATACCAGGCATGAAAGAATACCAGGATGACTAAGGCAGATGACATTTGAAAGAAAAAAAAAAAAACAGTTTTCATTTGCAAAATACTAAATCACTTCAAAAAAAAAAAAACTGCAGAGAGAGAGAGAGAAAAATAAATGAACAAAACATAAAGTTCTGCTACCAAATAATAACGCTCGTCTCCCATTTTGCAACCGGCTGCATAAGTTAACGTTTTGGTGGAAAAATGGTGAATATATATGTAAAAAAAAAAAGAAAACGCAACAAAAACGAGAAACTGAAATCTATTTTCTAGCATACTGTACAAAGCTGTTCTCTCTGTCTAGACGCTCTCACTCTTCCAAAGTCTTTGTTTTGATACGTGACGTGAACAAACAGCGTGACGGTGAGAAACGCAAACAGAAGCGTGTAGAAGCATCAACGTTATAAACAGGCTCACGACAAAAAACACTCCAAAACTCTGAGCCACCAAAGCCATTGAACAGAAAAACATCATCATCATCAGATCAAATGAACAAAGACCGAAAAAAAGAAAGGAAAATGTAAAAACGAAACAAAAAAAAAATGTACAAAAAGGCACGTAATATCCCAGTGCTTCTGTACTGTGAGATTCAAGTGTAACTTAGCATTCATTTAACGTTCTTTAAGCGTTCCTTCATATGTTTCGTACCGATGATCCTTCAAACTTAGGGCGAAAAAATCCTGGACTGAACCAAAACTAGGCAGATTTCCTTCATTAGACCCCCTCCGTCTACAACAGAGGGCCTCGGAGAGACCTGGTTTTGTTGCCATGGTGATCTTCCTTCCACTTTCTTGTCTCTTCGTTTCTCAGTCTTCATTTTCTGTCTCTCTAGGGTATATTGGTTTCTTCATTGTTTTGATTCTGCACACTGTCCACGTCCCGCGATTAAAAAAAAAGTGCCACACTGTTTTTTTGATGTTTTTTCTTTTAATTTTCCTCCTCCTCTGGATCCTCCTTCTCTTTCTGTGGTCCTGCGGTGATGGCGTAAGCTAGTCGTCGTTGCCTCCATACATGTCGGCGAGTTTGCGGAAGCGAGGGCCCCAGTCGTTGAGGTAGTCATAGTCCTGGTCGCCTCCGCTGCTGGAGGAGTGAAGGGAGCTGAGCGATCCGGCCGTGGAGCCACTGCCCTCGTAGTCGAACACCAGCAGGGAGTCATACGGAGGGGCCGTGGGATCGGTGTCGGCCGCCTTGAGACCCTGGGGGAACATGACGAGAACGGATGTGGTTTTAAAATGTTGTCTAGTACAACCGTTTAAATTACTCATTTAAGTGCAGAGGGGGATGGGATGGGATGGGATGCGGAAAAAGAAGTAGGGACAAAAGAGGAGGAGGGGAGATGGGAGGAGAGGGAAGCGGAGAAGGATTGGGGTCGCCGTGCAAACAGATGCTGGGCTCTGGAACAGGCTAAAGCGTTTATTTATAAGCGGCTGCGTTCTGGAAACGGCACAGCTAAGCACAGTCTGAGCTCGCGCAATTAAACAATGAAACACTGAACGCTCTGTCAGCGCACTGGATGAGAAACAACTAAAGTGAGAAGAGGAAGGAAGGAAGGAAGGAAAGAGGAAGGAGTGACAATACAACTGAAACCCATTAAGTAAAAAGAGCGTGTGCGTCCTATTTCACACTGTTTTGTAACGTTTTGTAATATATGTGCGCAGGTGAATCCGAAAATTTGAATGAACACAAAGACCACTGTGTACCGGCCATTTCCTAGTATATAACAAAATGTTCAATCTCTGGAAATCCTCAGTCTATTCAAAATGAAAAATGTGACTGCAGCTAATGTACGTTTTTTTTTGTAGAAGTTTGTCTGAAGTTTAATCTTTGAACCCTCTCATAATCAAAATTAAGTTATTAGATTAAGGTATTTTTTTTTAACTTTATAAATGCTAATTTATTAACCACTACTCTCATTTTATTTTATTTATTTATTATTATTATTTTATTTTTTTTGTGGGGTGCACTTATTTGTATGTCTTGTCTGTAATAATTATAACAAATACTATAAAAATACTGAATGATGTACTTCTGCAGCCAAAAAAGCTAATGTGTTGAATAATTTTATAAACACTTATAAAGCTAAACTTAAAATGCCATTTCCTTACAATTGCAAATGAGTAGAACTAACTGCAGCATTTCGGACACAAATTTAGATACAAAAAGCGAGACACAAATTTCTACAGACAAAAACGTATGTACAACATCTATGGGTGTAGCAAAAACTCAAATGTTTGATTTACATGTGCCCAAACAATTTTGGTAGTGAATCAAACACCCAAATGCACATTCAATTTAAATGTTTAAAATGCCTCTAGTGCCCAAAAATGCGGTCTAGGTAGGCAGCTCACTTGGTTTTGAAAGCCTGCCATATTGTACAAATAAAGTTCTATTCTTGGCACAACACTGTCCAGGCAGAGTGCTAACACAGACTAAACACTGTGCAGACGTTCAGTTGACATAATTCTGAATCCTGAAGTCGCTTGTCCAAACAAATCTTTCTACAGACATAAAATGGCCATAAACTTGTGAATGACAATTTTTGTTGGAATGCTAAAAAACAGCAAAAATTCCCACTGCTGGGTTTCTTTAAAACACAGATTGACAAATGCTGCCGTCTAAAAAGCCTGCCTGTCTTTTAAGTGAGGCTGATTACATTTAGCAGTAATGTTTAATTCATTACCTGATTTAAGCAGTTTCTCGCTAATCTCACACTGCTTTGAGCGCAGTCGCATTGCTTAGACCCTGTGAGGTCTGCATGTGTGCATGATGCGTTGGAGGGCGCACATCCACAGACTTTAGCATGAGATATCGAATCCCTGAGCCTGGCTAATGATCAACAAAACTAAAAGGACCTTGGTCCAATTAACCAATCAATCACCATTAAGTCTTATCACTGGTGCCATCGAGCCATTTTATATGGCGCGACTTCGGAAGAGTGGACGCATGGCGTACCTCGTGGATGAACTCTCCTATGTCTCCGGGATGGGGTGCGGCCGAGCGGATGGGATAGTTGGGCTCGGAGTGCATTGGTCGCTCGTCCAGCCGGCGGATCCCGACAGGCTTGATCATGTCTGGCTCCAAAGTATCGGGCTGCTGCAGCTGGCTCAGATCATAGTCCTGAAGAATCACAGATAGAGGGAAGAGACAATCACAAATAGGGTTAGAGGTCTGCTCAAAAGCCCTTGGTTTTCTGGAAACATCTGCATGGAGAATAAAGAACGTTTTGACCTAAGTACTGTAATTTAAATTGGCTTTGTTCCATATATGTATGTATATATATATATATATATATACATATATATATATATATCGATACTTATTTGAAAAAGCAAATGCCAATAAAAATAACCATAGTCGGAGGTTAAAGCAACAGGAATGGACATGAAAGGAGATCAGAATATACCTGCTATTTACAATATGACACACGTCTGTATGTGCTCATGGTTTATGGAGTATTACTTTAAAAATGCTAGAACACTCAACCATATGCAAGATGTGGAAAGCAGGTGGAAAAAACACAGCGTATCCCAGGCTTAAGAACATTACTAATGGATTTTTTTAGATTTAATGTTTTAATTAAAATCTAAAAATGCCAAATGGTTCCTGTGAGAGTTAGTTCATATCATAGACTCATAAAAATGTCTCCAATAAAATTATAAAAATACAAAACTGAGTGTTTTGTGTGTGTGTGTGTGTCAGTTGTACAAAAACCAAAATTTGGCTCAAATGCAAATCTGTGAGTCTCACACATACTCACACCAACAGGCAAAGCAGGAGCTGTTTCATCAATTTAAATGTAGTCACTTTATAATCAGCATTACTTGCAAAACCAATGCTAAAAAATTTGTTAACAAGATTTCAAACTGCACTATGCAGCTCAAATTAAAACTAAACATTTAACGACTGGTTAAAATGAAACTTTTAAAAACGTTTTTATTAAACAAGCTAGATTGTCTTGAGTAAATCTGAGCTGGAATAATTGTGTATGCCCAGCAGCAGCAGCAGCAATAGAGAGGGAGTGCATGTACCTGGTCTTCCTCTCCGCCGCCCTCCTCGTCGTATTTAAGTATGTTGTCTCGCACATCGTCCTCTGGATCGATCAGCAGCTGCTTGGCCTGTCTCTCTTTATCCCGTCTCTTCATCCACATCACAAACATCAACACCAGCACTGTAGAGAGAGACAGAAAGTGAGAAATAGATCAATATAAAACGAGCAAAATGACTTGAGATCAGACAGTTAAAGGTGCAGTGTGTAATTTTTAGCACCACAAACTGAAATCGACGTTTCGTTAAGTTCCGCCCCCCTCAGTTACCGTTGTTTGCTCAGTCAAGCTATATTTTCATGTAATTTTTCCGTAAAATGAGCATATTAGGTAGCAAAAATTGGATTCTGCTATTATTCTGTGATATTATTCATGTCAAAGTATTTCATCTGCTGTTTTTTTTAAGGTTAATAGGTAAATTATGTAAGTAAAGTGATTTAAAACTGCAGTGAAAGCGTAGTTAATCACAAGCTATGTTTCCATCTATATTGCAAATTTAATTTAGAAATTTGAGCAAAACAGAAATGGAAGTTGTGGCTACTGGGAAAAGTACTGTTGCTCTTTTATTAAATGTAATAAATTACTTTAGAGAGCAGAGACCAAACATTCTGAAAAATGTTGTCTCCTGCCGCATTTTTTGAGGTGCGATCGTGCGTCAAACTGTTTTGTAAGTTGCAGCAGCCAATCGTTTTGACAACAGGCTTTGGCTGTAGCGTTTCTTGAAAACCAGAGCCAAATTTCTGAAATGATATTGTTCTGAAGTGAATTATTCAATCACATGACTCTAGGCACATGAGGGCCAAGGCGTTTCCATCAGTTTGTTTATGTCTTCTTGCTGAATAAAACATTCATCCACCTCAAGAGAGCTTACACGTTTTTTTCCCCCCACATTTTAGAAATTGGATTTACCTCTTGGTGTTTCAATCCAACATTTTTTAAATAAAATATAAAATAAAATATTAAATATTAAATAAAAATCCATGAATGGAAGCCCAGCTACAGTCAAAACGAAAAGAGAAAAGCACCGATTTTGATTCAACTGATAACATTGGTGTAAGTGAGCAGAACTGTTCCTATCCTTTCTACAACAGCCTCACTATGACATCTTTTGTGATTATATCGCCTCTGCAACCAAAAGCAGATCACATGTGCTCGGCAGAAATGTGACCAACTGATAAGAACTCCACTGCCTGGAAGAAACAATCTCAGTCTAGTGTGTCTTACCCAGCAGAATGATGATACAGATAAGTATGGCGATGATGGCTCCAGTGCCCAGCCCAGCTGCCATGATGCGTTCCATGTCCACGCAGTCGCCGTGATGATCGCACTGGCACACTTTGATGCGCAGGTAGGTGGTGTTGGACATGGGCAGGTTACCCGAGTCCGTGATGCTGATGGGCAGCTCATATATGCCGCTTTCCAGGTAACTAATCTTCAGACTTAACTGAGCGTGATCGCCTACAAACCAACCACAAAACACATGAGATAAAGTCTGGCAATAAGAATTAAGTAACTGTTAGTCCCAGAGCAATGTGGCGTACCACTAATTCGAGTCAGTGTCCAGTTCCTGCGGATGTCAGAGGGTCGGTTGGGCAGTTCGAAAGCGTAGGGCCCAGCATTGGGGTTGAGATCACCGTCTACGGCTGTGATATTGATGGCATTGGGTTCGGGGCGTTCACACACTTCTGTTTCTTGAGGGAAAACTCGAGGTGCGTTATCGTTTATGTCCAGCAGGTAGATCTGTAGAGTACCCGTCCCACTCGCAGGGGGGACACCTGTCGATGAACAGAGGGAAAAAGGGGAAGTCAATACAACCATAAGCTGTGTCCCAATTCAGAGGCTGCATCGTTTGAATGCTGCATTTAAAGACCAATTCCAAGCCAATTTGAAGACTTCATCAAATGCAGTCTCAAAATGTGTCCTTTGTTTCCCGGGCCATGAAGGATACAACAGATGGATCCTTCACAGCCCAGACTATCGCAAGATTCGATGTACGACAGGATTTTTTGAGAGAAAATGCTGGATTACTTTTTTAAATGTAAGCATTGCGTTTCAACTTAAAAGTGGTTTAAATGTTGACATATCATAGGCCTCGTCCACACGGAGACGGGTTTAGCTCTATATGCATTAATTTTGTATCGTATAGGTGTTTTGTCCAGATAGATCCAGCGTTTTGGGAGAGTGAAACCGATATTTTTTTAAACCGGGTCCCAGAGTGGATAAATCTGAAAACGACGGCCTTGCGTTTTCGCGTGGACAGCAAATCCGTATATTTTATGAAACGATAACGTTATCAGCCCAGTCTCGCCCCTAGTCAGACACCGCGACGTCACGTAACAGCAACAAAAACATAAACACTGAACGATTGTCTTTTTTATTAACTAACATTAACATAGATTAATAAATGTATTGTTCCATGTTCGTTTGTCTACCACGCGCAAGGTTTATGCGCATAGTCCAAGTCTCCGTTTTTAGTGTATCTCTGTGGCAGAATTACAGCGCCACATACTGGCCTGGCATGTATACTACAACGTTTAGTGTCAGTTTCGTGCTTTTGTGTGGACGCAGATATTTCTAGGGAAATAGGTAGGGAAAGATAGGGAAAGCTCTGGCTTCGTGTGAACATAGCCTTAGTAAAATGCCATTTTATTGATACATAAGTGGACCAAGGTGAACAAATTTAGACAGGGTGATACTGATTTTAAGAGATTATGGTTCAAAAGCTGATTAGTTAGCAAGTTGTCTTCTTTACTGTCCATTTAATTTATTTTTATTTCTTTTTTTCTTCCTGTCCATCCGGTGACATTTTGCGTTACTTCTGGTCATAGCTTTATCCGTTCCTACATGACAGGACGATTAATAACAAAACTTGTGCACCTGGAGTCCTGGAAACTTATTTCGTACAGCGCTATTGTGTGCAATATGCATCATGACCGTGAAGGGTTTGTGGGCGTGACATTTGAGCCCAACACTAATAGTTGAAAACTGACGATACAGACGAACTACAGCAGTTAACGACTTTAGGCTCCTCTCTTCTGGGTTGCTGGGCATGCTAACTCATTTATAAACCATAATGCACAGTCTATAAGATCCAATCAAGCTGCCCACGTCCATGAAATATCTGCGAACAAGAGCCCCGGCTCAGACTGGACCATCACTGCTTAGAGCTTAGAGCTTAGTTTCTGTTTCAACAAGAGTAACAAGACCTTTCGACTTCACTGATCTTTAAACAAAGAACAAGAGACGGGCAGTGAAGTGCAGTGCGGAAGGCTGACATAGCGGCAGCTTTCTGTTCTACCCCTAGCATTCACAGCACTTTTTTAATCTGTTTCAGCCCTGAAAACCCCTAACTCAAGTACGACTAAGTATCCTTAATTTATTGAATCAGGTGTGCGAATCAGCATTGAACTAGATGCGAAAAGGCTTCTTTGTGGAAACGGGAGCCCTGCTACTTACACACAAAGATTCAACTGAACTGAGACAGTTGTGTATTTGCGCATTCTGTCTACATTATTCTAGCACTTGATTCACAAATTTATTATAGAAATTAAGGTAACAGCACAACCCCCCCCAACAACGGAACTTGCCACGAAGATGGCGTTGAGTTTGCGCAAACTAAGACTGCTGATCTATAACAAGACTAATTTACATATAAAGGTGTATTTGTGCTAAAAAGAATGGCAATGACTTAATTTACACACAGTTCTTCGCTATTTCAGTGCATTTAGAGTCTGGATAAACTGGATTACAGGTAGGTTTTTCTGCTGAAATGCCGCATACAAAAATGGTACAACAGTTTACTGAGTGTTTCTGGAGACAAGCTTTCAAATTTACAGCGTGTGTGTGTGAGAGAGGGGGTTTGTTTCACAGCTCTGATGCAGCGAGAATGTTAAACACCACAGCAGAATAGGGCCTAGCAGACTTCTGTAGACTCTTTCACACAGCGGGTAGTGTATGTGCATATGTGTGTGTTAGAAAGAGAGGAAGAGGTTGCATCAAAGAAAGTAAACGCATAGACATTCAGAATGAGTTTGCATATGTTGTTGGTGTGATCATTAACATGGATGTGTGGGCATGTGTATATCTCAGTTGCAGTTTGTTCGGGTTGCAATTTCTCCCTAGAGCTAAAATCAATGGAATCACTCAATCTCAAATGCTTCAGCATACATACGCTTTCAAACACAGTTGCTCCTACCGTTATCAACAGCCATGAATGTGGCGTTGTAGAGGTTGTTTTTGACATATGGAGACTCTCGGTCCAGGACAGCAATGGTGGAAATTCGTCCGTTGTTGGGGTCGATCTCTAGCCAGCTGGCGGGGTCAAACAATTTAGAGTACCTTTAAAAAACACCATACAAATGTGGTTAACATTTACCTCATTTGTCAAAATAAAAGGGATACAACAACTGGGGAATCCCACAATGCAAACTGCAAACTTGATCTTATATTTCCAGTGTGACCAGTGTTTTTATTATTAGAACTAAAACTATTATAATGTTTATGGTAATTAAACAAACAAACAAACAAACAAACAAAAAACCCACAAAACTTAAAGAGATAAGCTTTGAGATAAATTTAAGCTGATGTAATGAAATTACTAAAGCTGAAACAAAATAAAGACATAGAAATATATATATATAAAAAAACACAAAATTTCTAAAAAATAAATAAAAATAAAATGAAAACTTAAAATATACAAATAAAAGCTAATTCATTTAAAATTATTAATACATACTGCAATAATATTTAAATAATACTAAAATAACAATCAGTAAGATGCATGAACCAGAAATATTATCAATGTATCAAACATTTTATTTAACAGCACTGCCAAATGACACTTTTAGATTAAATTGTATCAATATTTGAAAAAAAAAAAAGTTTATCGAAGTTTTTTATTTTTAAAATATTATCAATATTGATTCCATAATGATTTTTTAACTGAAAATCATTTGTTAAATAAAACAAATAATGAGGTAATGTGACAAAAACGTAGCACAGTAGTGTTCAAACATTTATCATTGCATAATGCCTACTCTTTTCCATATTATTTTAAAAAATACTAGCCAGTATACAATTTATACTTTAAATTATTCAGTAAGTTGTAAGCTAGTATTCCTTTCCGAACATAGCCATTAACAATTAATTAAATAGGCCATATTCATGACCATCCATTTTACATGACTATTTTGCAACCTCTTTTTTTTTTTGCTACTGCACCTTTAAGACTTTTATATGTAAATAACCTCTGATATGATTGACTAAGCAATGATTTCTGAGTGATACATTTTTTCAGCTTAGTTTCCATAAATGTTCTGGCTGGACTAGCAAGAAAGCTCTGTTTTGGTCTACACAGCGCATCAAACACTTGCTATTTAAAAAAATCCAAATGTCCAAAATTGCACACATAAGAGCTGTGCGTGTTTTAATACCTAATAGTCTGCTGCATGTATCTGTCTGGATCATGAGCTATAAAAGTCGCCAGCATCGACCACTGTGGAAGTCCCTCCTCCAGTTTGACCTGTTTGGGGTTGGGGTCAAAGTTTGGGCTTTCGTTCACGTCGATGACGCGTATGGACACGGTGGATGTAGACTGGCGGGTGCGATGGATCCCACTCGCCAATGGCACCTCATTTTCAGCGACAACCGTCAGCATGAATGATCGATTAATCTCAAAATCAATTGGCTGTACACAAGGAAACACACACACACACACACACACAATCAAGTTAACAGAGTGTCATAATCTGTTAGGAAAGAGAATCAAAATGAGACAATGAATGGATTGTGTTGCAATTAAATACACAGAGGAGAAATGTTTGAATAATAATTAATGAATGACTCATTCTCAATTAAGAGACATAAACCATTAACTCAGCTGAACAGCAGGTGGAAGCTGTTTCCATGGAGACCGTCTTTTGCTCCATATTTGAACCCGTGCCTGAGGGACTCTAGCGAGATTCTAGCGAATAGCAGCGCAACCCAATTACAGCATTTATACAACAATTAGTTCTGGTCCATGAATCTGATTGGTTGAGCAGAGTCCTGGGACTTTTCACTGTTTGTATCCCTCCGCTTCTCTGTTTATGACATTCCAGTATCCAAGCGGAGTATAGTGATTTTCTGCTATTCCGATTTCTCTCAGGAAGTATAAAACCCGGAGTGGAACCACTTATGTACTCTGTTCNGCTCCGATTTCTCTCAGAAAGTATAAAACCCGGAGTGGAACCACTTATGTACTCTGTTCCAGACCATTTGTCAGTATTTTCATTTCTTAGTACGTTTTGTTGTGAGTGTTACCTTGACGACGGTGACAAGGCCTTCGTTGGTAACGGGATCAGTAGGGATGGAGAAGCGTCCGGTTGGATCCCCTGATATGATCCGGTACACTGCATTCCAGGCAGGAGTCCCCGGTTCATCTTTGTCAGTGACGGTGAGATTCGTCACTATCACATTCACACGGTTCTCTGGTACCTCACCGTGGAACTACAGAGACAGGCAGAGAGAGATCGATTTTCAGCAAAGATGGCTTTGGTGAGACGCGTGTTCAAGTGTCTGTGTGTGTGTCACTCACAGTCTCTCGGGTAAACTCTGGAGCGTTGTCATTGACATCCAGCAGGCGTATGACAGCAGTGGCGGTGTTGGACAGACCATACGTGGGGTTTCCCTCCATGTCGGTAGCCTGAATGATCAGGGTGTACTGAGGCACCTTCTGCTCGGCACCAAAAATTAAACAAGATTAGTTAGTCCATTAGTGTGAACGCTAATGTAGTTCTCATTATAGTTATCTTTATTGCTCTTGGTGTTAACATTGGTTGAGTACCTCTGGTTTACAGTATTGATGTATATTGTTGATAATAGCACACAGTTTGCCGTACCTCACGATCTAGACCTGCAGCTACAGTGATGATTTTGCCAGTCTTGTTGTTGATAGTGAACATGTTGGAGGAGGGGCTCTCTGGGGTCTGGGAGAGGATCTTGTATCTAAGCATCCCATTGGCTGTATTTGGGTCATCCTTATCCTGGGAGGTCACTGTCATTACAAATGTACCTAGAGCCAAGCAAGAAATGTCAGTTTTCCCTTCATTATAACCACCATTATAAATGTGAAGACAGATGTACCTGGTTTGGCGCCCTCGTCCACGGTTCCGTTCCAGATCTGGTGAGTGAACTCGGGCCGGTTGTCGTTCATATCAATGACATTGATGATGATGTCGATGGGGTTCTCCATCTGGTTCCCATTGATGTCTACAGCATGAGCACGTAGCTGTGAACGCAAAAAGTCAAACGTTTCAAAATTCAAACATTTCAACAACAAGTCTCTTATAGTCACAAAGGCTGCATAATTTGACCAAAATACGGTAAAAACAGTAGAATCAATCTAAAATGCAGATTTGGTGCTCAAGAAACATATTAATAATGTTAAAAACAGTTGTGATGCTTAATATTTTTTTGGAAACAATGATTTTTTCTTTTCAGGATTCGAACAGAAAGTTCAAAAGAGCAGCATTTGCTGAATTTTTTATAACACTGTAGAGGTCTTTACTCTAATTCTTTGTTCAATTTAATGCATCCTTGCTGAATAAAAGCTTTAATTCATTTAAAGAATGTGTCAAGTAAGTTGCTTTACAAGTTCCACAGTATTTTTTCCAGTGCCTTTATGCCAGTGCAAAATTCATAAGTCATTGCGAATAAATTGTAAAACTGTAACGGCAGTACTGACACGCTGTCAGCAGAAAAGAGGCTCTTAACCACCACACTCATTTACAGCAGTTATTCGCGTTAAGCAGCTGCTGCAGCTGACTTGGTCGCAGTTTGCGTGCTAGAGCAGTCTTAGGTCTGCTGCATATATGCATGAGCTGACAGAAAGAAGTCTGATGCTCCACCTTTGGCACCATTAGGAAGCAAATCATTTCATATTCATGTAATCTCTGCATAATTTGAATCTGAATGTGGATTAGGTGGACACTGAGGGAGGTTAACAGCCTCTAGGGTCCAGTAGTGAAGTGAAAGGGTATTGAAACCAGGCAGGAAAAGTTTGCAACTACTTCCAGGGGAGATTGAGGATTGTTCTTACTTAGGAAAAGCCAGATTTAGGGAATGCCCCCCTGCGAGCACAATGAATGTGTGTGTGTGTGTGTGATTTAGTGTTAGGATAAGCTCCTCCGAGTTTAATTTTGTCTGCTCTCCTCTTCATGGTACAGTGGATTAGAGGGATGTCAAAGGTCACATTCTCAGACTGGCTGCCATGGTAACCCTGACACACATAATTTATTGGGAGTTTTAGAGAGTTTCTCTCTATCCTGGATGGAATGCATGGATCTAAAGAGCAAAGGTCTGATCTTTAAACAATGTGTGCGCTCAAAACGGGCACTGGAAAGCGCTTGCGCCATTTTAAGCATACATTTGTATAAAATTAAATTTAAATTATAAATCAACACCTTCTACTGGGTGATTTGTTGACCCTAGTGGCCAAACTGAACAATACAAAACTCTAAATAACTCTATAAAATACACAACTTTTATAATATAAATGCCACTTGTATACTTTTATCATCATGCA
>SCHK01274893.1:4919-24944 GCA_004124795.1 Poropuntius huangchuchieni
AACAAAACAAAACAAAAGAACAAAACAAAAAAACAAAAAGATTTGAAATTTGGAGTTTCCTTAATCATTTATTAAGGCTTTGCTGTTGCTCTACCCAAAGTTTTGTTAGAAGCTGTATAGTAACAGCAGTATTTTAATAGAAACTACTGCAAGGTTACCACAGTAGATTTATTTTAATTTAGAGTTATGAATATGTTTGTAAAGGCTAAAGTTAAAATCACTGTTTACCTGAATGGCTGTGGTTGCTATGCTAATTTAACACCAAATGAGCAGGAATAACTGCGCTGTGAATCCCTTGAATAAAAAAAAATGCAAATACACACTCCGCACCTGATGCCATAAATCTCCGAAATTACCGTCTGATCACGACCTCTTGTGTGATCCATTAGAGGCAGCGAAAATAAATTAACTCATGTTATGTCAACACTAATCCGTCAACGGTCTCCGCTTAATAAGCAAAATATAATTTCCCCTCCATGATTATCAAATGAGGTGTATCATAGCTGAAAATTAGCCACGTCGAAAGTTGCATTAGCTGCCGTGGAGGTAGTTTAGCTAGTGTCACGCTGTGCTGTTAGCATTAGTGTTAGCGGTGGGCTGTTTTGCCTCTATTAGGCTACTGTGTTTTTGTCTGCGTGGTGCTCCTGCTCTTTGGTGAGTCAGTCCAACTGCAGCTTGCGGTAAGGTTAAACTGCTTCGCTCTGTTGAGATACTTGTGGTCGGTAGGTAAGCAACAGTGCTGTGGTTAGAGCAGACTGCTGAGAGAAAGGCTTTCAGAACAGCATGCTGTAGCCTCTGGGCAGTGCAGTTCAGTAGCGCACGTGTGTACGTGGAGTGGAAAAAAGGCTACATGTGCACTCGCATGCAAAGACTAACAGCACGTTTTCGTCTTCCTAAACCTTTAGATCTCAGTGCGATAACCCAAGATTAGACTACAAACGAGTTATCAGTAATGGCGGAAAAAAGATGTCTGTGGCTTTGAGAGTTGCTGATGAAAAGGATAGTGGAACATTTGTCTTGTCGTGTGTGTGTGAATGTTTACAGCCTTGGGTAACTGTAGCTCTGACAATGAACTTCTCAACTTTGCATATACATTACCGCATGATATAACCACCATGACACTCATTATAAGGCAGATGAGAATTAGTGATATACAAAAGCATTGGTCTCTACAAAACACTTGGCATTTAGACCAGCGAGGCATGTCAAATCACATGCTGTAATTTCCTAGTGTGTCCCCAACCAGTCACTGGAGATGTCGGCTTCTCCGAGGTGTCAAAAATCAAACTGTGAAGAACTGCAACAATCAACGGAGGAATTAAGTGGTGTTAATGACAACAGCTGCCACCAGACAGGCCTCGTCTTCTCCGCTCCATGCCCTGGAATGCATTTCCCCTCCTTTCAAACCCGGCTTTCCCAAACTCTGAACCAAGGCCTGTGGAGTCTGATGGTAGTCTCGGAAGACATTGCCTATTTTCAGGCAATGAATTGATTGAATTGCTTTGTTCAATCAAAGCACTAACCCAACCCAGTGACCGTGAATCGCCAAGTAGGACATGTTTCTGGATTAGCATCCTTATTGCAACCTTCCAATCAACCGATCAGATTTTAGGGATAGGAAAAGGTTAAGGTTAGGGGTCAGAAGCTTGAAGAATGTTCTTCTAAATCAGCAGTTTCCTTTAGATTTATGGTTTGGATTTGGTATTAGGAACTTTCGAGAGGAACGTTGTTTCAGGACCAACAAAAGGAATGGATCCAGGAGCATGTTCTACTTGGCAAAATCATGGCGACCAAAGAACTTAACCCTACAACCGGTCACCTTGATTTTGCCAAGACATGCTCCTGTATCAACACATTTTGTTGATCCTGGAACAACATGCTGTCCAAAAACAAAGTACTCTTATAAACTTAACCCTACTCATAACTGACCCATTCAATCAAAGGGAACAGTGTGTAGAAACCCCTAATCCTGGTTTTAATTCTAATCTTGAGATTAATTGCTCACGATGATACAGTAAAATGTCCTACCAGGTGAAATCATGTTCATCCCCTTGAAACCAACCAAAAACTGGTTGATGTCAACATTGTTCTAAGAACAACAACAGATGTTGATCCAGCCACATCCCATTTTTGTAAATCACATGAAACATAATACAAGGTGAATGAGCTCAGGAAAGTGTACAACCTTTGTTTACACCACATTTCATGTGCAATCTTTGCCTCAAGCGTAGCTACAATCCAATCTGGTTCTTCATAAAACATTAGTAAAGAACCATAACCCAACAAGATGATCTTCTAACCAACTTATTATATTAAATATTGGCCAGGCGTGGGTGTACCCCTACCGTGGCCCAGCAAGGGCTAAAGGTGGGCACTGTCAATCTCGTTTCCCTTTAATAACGGCAGCCCTAGTCAAGTGTCTGGCTCTCCACCTCCTGATTAATTCAAGCAAATGTATTTATTGTAAACAACCCCTGTGGGATGGAATTCAATTGAGAGGGGACGCAGAGCATCCACTGGTGCCCCCGAGGAGCCAGGCGGAGGACTGCAGCCGATAATGGGCTCATTAGCAGTCTGTCAGTAGCATCCCACGCACGGGCAGAACAGCAGCTGATCCTCTATCCTCTTTAACTCCTGCCTCTCCTCAACACTAAAACCACAGCTCCATGGCAGGAAGGAGCTTGCTTTATTGGAACACATAGAATGTAATTGCAGACTAAATAAATCGACTCGTTTAAGTGTGAATGATTCATCAGTACATTATTAAAAAGAAAGAAGTTGGTTTTTAGAATGTTTCAAAATCTAGCTACTTCTGAAACTAGTTTTCTTCTCATGCAAAAGAGGCATAAGAACTGGAACAGACTGACTATTTATATATTTAATAAATGGGAGAAATCATTCCATTAAATAAAATGCTACAACATTCCTGTAGAGCATGACGTTAACAACGCAAAAAGGCCATTTTTGTGTGTTTTTTTGTTTAAAAAAATTAAACGGCACATTTCATGATACCATTGTTGTTCAATTTTATTCCTGATTTGAAATGTGTGTAATATTAACTTAATCTGGACTTACAGTTTTGGATATTTTAGTAATTCTCAATTCAAGTACCTTCACTTAGTGGATTCGGATAGGTGTCTGAGGGCATAACAAGATGGCCGATGGTGAAAAAAAAAATAATAATAAAATGTGACTTGTCTTAAAGAGATTTTGAACATTACCAGTGCCACATGGATAGGGCAAAATAACAATGAACCAATTATACTATACTTTTTCCAAGTTCAAATTAAAGTGGTAAATTTGTGAGAAACAAAATGGTATTTTGACAGATATAGCAATAAATAAATAAATAAAAGTAGACTCAATTTCTTAAATTGGAGGGTTTTAGCATGCTAACATTAGCATGCTAACAGTAACTCAACTAAAACACTCTCCTTGAATTTGAAACCTCATTTAATCCACTGTAAAACACTTCTGCAAAACATGCTAAGAAAAAAAATCTCACTAAACGACGTGTAACAAATGCTGAATGTCTTATTGCACCCAGACTAGCCTACACTGCATATTGTCACAAGCAGCTATAACTTATGACAGCCTATATNTACTAAACGACAAATGCTGAATGTCTTATTGCACCCAGACTAGCCTACACCGCATATTGTCACAAGCAGCTATAACTTATGACAGCCTATATAATGTTTCTCAGCACCAAAAACCACATCTTTACACAATATTACAGAAGTCTTTGCACTCTAGTCACATGCTCTTTGATTTGAGGTTTATTGAATTACTCAGAGGTAAAGTGAAGAGGATGATGGTCTCACTGAGACAGATATCACGTATGTGCGAAGAGATTTACAGGAAGGAACTAATATCAGCTATCAACAGCATACATCCAACAACACGATCACCAGATAGTGGCCAAAGCTACTGCTTTATCTGTATTAAGCCAAGAGCTTTTGTTACAGACCGCCCTGACGAGAATAACAACAGATATATCACAGAAGTGCCACTTTCTCACAGTAATGCCGAAAATGACATGGCAGCCAGTTCAGACCATCACTGAATTAACAAGTCCCCCTAAATACACACCAACAACCTCAATATGGATCAGTTTAATACATATGCCGAAGAGTGCGGGGGCACAATATCAAACCGTAAGCGCACGAGCCCATATAAAACAATCATAAACCAATTTAGAGCTATTCCAGGCAATTTCCTGTGGCTTCCATCTGAGAAGAGGACTTCAATAAATCACTCCGACAACAAGGGGAATATCTATTTCCAGGATAAATAGACAAGACTATTGGGCTTCTTTTCTTTGAAAGAGAGGGAGATGAGTTCAAACACAAAAAGCAGAAAGGATTCAGAATTAGCATTTTTTTTTTTTCTTTTGAGAAACACTGATTTATTTTCAAGATCATTTTAGCACTGATTTAATAATCCAGAAATGTAGGTTGGGGATATCTAATTGAGATGTTTGATCGTGCTTAACCACCACAAAAGGTTCTCAAATCATCAGCTAGCCACCAACAGGAAGTGTTCGATTTCTAAAGACCACTTTCTTTTAAGGACTCTGCGGGACTCCAAATTTCACAATGTCGCGTTTGAGTCTCACGGAAGACTGAGAAAGAGGGTTATACGACCAAAATGAATCCCCTCGTCAAGATCCAGACAAAGTGCTCCCACTAGCACCGAACAAAACCCAAAAATGGCTTTCTTCGTTAGTGTGCGGTATAATGACACTATGCTCCAAAGAATGACTCAGCCTCAGTTTTGGAAGCAATTATTGAAAAATGGGCCAATGAGATAGGTTTCATTTCACGTTTTGGATACCACTTTGGGGAGACGGCTTAAAATAAAATATAGCCAAATACCCACTTGATAGGCTACTGGAATGTTCACAGTTTGTATGAAACGCTAAAGCTTCATTTTCATATTAAAAAAAAAAACTAAGTTAGTAGGCCTTTGTTCAAACTCTGTATAGCATACTATGGGTTTTCCAACTAAGAAACATTTCTTTTTCCAAAAAAACATTTACAAAATCATCAAAATGTAATTGTGCTGTAAGCAAAGATTAATAATCAACAAAATAAAACGAGCCAAGTCACCAGACGAAACGTCTAGAGCAAATACAAACAGACTTGCCAAGAACAAAGCGCGGAGACCAGAGACAGAAAGCTCTGTTTGACATGTTACTCAAACAAATCTCCAATCCTCCTCTACACTGAGCGTGTTTACTTCAAATTAAATTTGAACCCTTCCAGGTATTAATAATATGGAGACATTTGGCAGTAAACAATTTGATAAGCATTAAACTCCCCTTGTGCTCAGTCTAATTGAAAACATCAGATGGCCCCAAGCGGCTGTTTGCTTGCTGTTGCCGTCGATGTTGTCGCTGCTCGGTTAGTTTTAATAGAGCAGAGATGTCAAACCAATTTCTTTGTCTTTGGGCATTTTCTCGTGTTGCCGACGTGGCTGAAAGAGACAAACAAATAAATGTGTTTATGAGATTAATTTGTGAGAGGCTGTCAAGGTGAGCTGCGAAACGCTAATAGCAAGGACAAAAAAAAAAAAAAAAAACCTCAGAGGACCAAGGTGAAAATACTTCAAAAATGAGAAGTAGTGCCTCAGGTGTGGGATCCTATTTGAGATCGTATCAACCGATAGATTTAACCGACTGGAGGATTTGTGCTTCACTACGGTAAATGTGTATCGCCTTAGAGCTTAAGGAAGGAGAATAAAAAAATGAGTTCTTCTGTCTTAAAAAAATATGATAGGAGATCTCATCCAAGTCTTTGGAAAGAGAGTTTGAGAGCAGGAGACGAAGACTGTGTACCAGGGTCTGAACCGGGGCCTGGAAGAGGCGTTCAGCATCCTAATGATCTCTTTCTTTCCTCCCCGCATGAAACTCCCTCTCACTGCATAAAGGAAGTGGAGGTGATTGGGAGGGGAACCTCGCCAGCGTCTCTACAGGAAGTAGGGCAGGTGATTTTGGGTGTAATAATTATGGTCATAACTAGGCATGAGGGATAGGTAATGGCCCTTCTTATCCTTCATGTGGAGCGTCGGCGGTCGTGGCGACTGTCGCGGGCAAAAAGCATGATTATGTTTTTCTTCGCGTGCCGCTATGACTGCTGTAGCAGCGCCGCCGACTGCTGAAAAGGGCAGCGGGGGAGCGTGGCCTTTGAGGGGGAAGTTAACGAATGAACTTCATTATTGAGGAGCATACCGGGGAGACCCCCTGGAGCGTGTGATGTATTACCCCGTGTCAAAGAAACACGCAACGTCCTCCCCCAACGCACACTACAGTCTACACATCCTCAATGCCAAACGATTACATCAAATCTGGAAGAAGGGATGGGTGAACGGAGAAAAAGTTTACTTGGGATTGAGAGAAAAATAAACAGAAGATAAAAGCATGTATATTTACAAAAACTGAGAAGTATAAAAATACTGTGAGAAATCGGCAGTTGTATGTTACAAAGAAATAAAAGGGAAAAAAATGAACAAATAAACAAAACAATCAAAAGTTTACTTAAATGGCCTATGAAATGTAAACCAATGTAATACTTTGGAACCAAGAACTACTTGGAAAGATAAAAAACAAACAAAAAAAAACAAGTCAAAAAATTAAATTAAATTAAATTAAATTAAATTATAGAAAAAAAAATAAGAAAAAAAAATTACTTACGATGCCATGTGGAAAAAAGAAGACACAAGAAAGTGCCAGCTGCCAACTAACTAACTACATAAATAAATAAACAGACTTAAAGAAGTTAAGACAGACTTAAAGAAGAAAAACATAGTAAATTAATGGCCTATTTAAATAGTTTTTTTAAGTAAAATATAATAAAATATAACCCATGCTGCCGTACAAATAAACAACTCTAAAAGACAGGTTTGTGTAAATGAAAAGTTTACTTAAGGTGCCATGTGAAAAATAAAAAGAGTAACACAAGAAAGGCTGCATAAGGACAAAACAGATTTGAAAAAAGAAATGAGTAAGCAAGTAATAAGAGTAGTGCAAAAAGGGAAACTATATAATAAAAAAAGAAGCAAACAAAAAAGCGACTGAAAAATAATAAGTGACATTATAAAAATATGTTGTAGATAAAGGGGAAAAAAACCTGAAAAACAACTCTGAAAGAAGAGAAGAGACTTAAAGTTTGTATATACAGTATATAAAATAGTGTTATGTAAGAAAAGGGCAGCTGAACATACAGGGAAAACTGGCAAAACCAGAAAAAAGGATGAGTAAATCATTACCTAATATTACCTAATCTTAATATTGCATAAGATAGAAGATGTTGTTGTTGTACATGTTGTTGTACATGTTGTTGTCGCGGCTGCTACCTGTTCTCTGGTGCACGAAAGTACTTTCCAAGTTATAAGGTCAAAATGGCTTTCGACCACAACTGTGCCATGCACTGACTCTTCTCGTTAGTTTTAAAGTCAGAGGTGCGTCACTGTACCACAGAGCAGCAGACCGCAGAGACCCTCCGCCTCTCTGAGCACATATTCAACTCATTTATTAGGATTTGCATTGTCCTGCAACTTTCCCTCCAACTAAAACACCATTATAGTCCTCCAAGATACCGTAGTGGCGAGAGGGGCTTTATCCTCAAGATTGAGGGAGTTCTTGAGGCTACGATGCTCCTTGAATCTGGCCCTTTCAGTAGGCCCGAAACAAGTCTTTTTCTTTCTTCCCTTCCGTTTTTGAGCTCCTGGTCAGAGGGCTTTCGGCTTTTCTCTTTTACTGTTGACTTATGAGTATGCCAGGGGTGTTTGGGAGCTATTTATCACGGGCCTGGCTCGTCCTGCACCCTCACACATTAGTAATGTTCTCCACCGAGGAGTAGGCCTGTCACAGCTCTCTTCCCCCAGAACCTTTGAACAAGGTAGGTCACGGCGAGGCCTCATGCATGCCCCACTTTTAGTCTTTCACGGCACCTTTAAGTTCGCACAGGCCCGTTCGGACAGAGTCGGCCTAGGGGCATCGTAGGTACGGAGTGAAGCAGGACTAGCGACAGATCTTTTCTTCTGTGTTGTGAATTACAGATTATCGAAAAAGAAAAAATGTAGGGCAGGGACTTGGTTCTATCCATTGATTGTTGAATCGATTTTGAGATGTGGGTGTTGTACTAAAAATATAAAACAAAAAAAGGTAACTGCAAATTTATCTAAAGTTTTTTTTTTTTTGGACTTTTTTCTCGCAATTCTGACTTGCGAGAAGCGCAAGACAAAGTTAGAATTGCAAGATATAAATTCTGAATTGCAATATATGCACTAAATCTTTATTTTACATTATCTTTACTTTTAAATCTTACTCTTAAAAACTCTTTAAATAAGTTTTTATCTCGCAATTGCTAATTATAAACTTCCAACTTTTCCTCTCAGAACTGTGAGCTTAAATGTCGCAATTGCGAATCAAAATCGAGTTAATATCTCGCAGTTCTGACTTTATATCTTACAATTCTAACTTTATTACTATCTGTGTGGGAGTGATTTTTTTTTGAGTGTGGGAATCGAACTTAAGATTTATCTTCTGCTTGCAACATGCTTTATCAATTGAGCTACAATAACTGAAAAGTATGTGACCAAAAATATTCAACGAAGGTTTTCTGAGTAACATGAGGGGTGAAAAGAGGTCTCGTATAATCAGCAAACGAAGCGGTAACCTCATTGAGGGAATAAAAAAAAAAATCCCCCAACCTTCAGACCACTTCTTATGTCTCTTCCTGTTTTCAGATTTGTCATTTTATTTTCAGTTTGGACGACAAATGCAGTTTGAAACCAAAACATGGGATTAAGGGATAAAGTTGCTGTGCGTCGACCTTGATTCGGTAATCCAGTACATTATTGGGTAAATGTACATTTGTCTCAAGAACACAACTCCTAGAGGAGCGTAATCTCTCTCTGTTACGACAGCTTCTTAATGCAACACAAAATGAGATGAGCGCTTCTTTCTGCGAATCAATCTAACTTAAAATTCCTCTAGAGCTATTTGTAATCTGTGAGGCTAAGGAATGTAATATTAAAGGCACTATTCACCCAAAAACGAAACATTCATGCCATTTTACTTTTTCTGTGAAACACAAAAGGAGATATTTAGTAGAACATCCTGGCTGCTCTTTTCCATACAGTGAAAGTGAATGGGTATGAATGCTGTCAAGCTCAAAAAATGACAAAACGCATTAAAAAAGTAGTCTATATTACTTTTTTTTGCTTTATTCCAGATCTGATAGATTTGTGTGACAGACAGACCAAAATTTAAGTCTTTTAAAGCAGTCTGAGAGAAAAAATATTGTAAAGCTATGATGGATGTGAATATGTTTTCTTAAAAATACGTACTTAAAACTGCTATATTGTTTCAGAAAATGTACAATATAGTTTGTGAGATTGGTAAAATACTTATACTTATGGTGTTTTCTTATGAAGTTTTTGAGCTCAACATCATCTGTCCTCATTTACCTGCATTTAATAGAAAAGATCTCTAAGTACAACTTGCTAAACTTACTTTTGTGTTATCTGGAAAAAAGAAAAACATACAGACTGAAAAAAAGAAATGATATGAATATGATAACATACCTTCAAATCAATAATTACTATTCATTTACAAGAACTATGCTTGTAAAAGGGTTCTTGAGTTTTATGTTCAAGGTTTGTACACGTTTTCTGTGTTTGTCCGTGGTGTATACGGCAGGGTGTGACCGATTTGAATTATGCAAGCAGAAATTAAAGAGGCGAGTTCTTTAATGACCATGTGGTGAAAAATGAAGTTGATCTTTGGAGCGAGTCCACCACATCATTAAGGAGTCTGCCACTTAATCAGAATGGATACAAAGCCGGCAAGGTGCTAAGTGTGCAGGTGGAGTCGCACTGACAAACGCTGATACATTAAAACACCATGAGGGAAGATAGTACAGGTATAGGAGGAAAAGAGAGAACAAGGACCTGAAAAGGACAAAAAAGTGAGATGTGTGGCCATTTTTTTCATGCTCACAACCCAAAATGAAAAGTATGTCATCATTTACTCATCTTCATGTCATTCCAAACTTGTACGACTGTCTTTTTTCTATGGAACACACAGATTGAACAATGTGCTGGTTGCTTCTTTCCATGCAATTACAAAGAATGAGGACTGGATCTTTCAAGCCTCAGAAAGGATGTAAAAGTAGCTAAAAAGAGCTCTATATCACTTATATTTCAAGCCATATGATAGCTTTGTGTAAGGGCTGTGTTTTAATTTTTGGGTGAACTATCCCTTTAACACAACTTTCAAGAGGACCAAAAGACCCACACAGCTCTATTCACTCAGATACAGCATCTGTTCTTCTGCGGCTATGAAGTGGTTTTCCAATGGTTTCTAAAGTATCTGTACTATGAAAGACTGATCTCTTTGAAAATCCAAGTCTTTTGCATGGTTTATTCAACAAAATTACAGCTGAATAATTTAGAAACAGAAGTTTTACATGATAATTATAGTTCTCATTATTCCAGAGTGCATAATTGTCTCTGCACTTCTGCAGTTATTGCCATTGTAACTCACATAATAAAGATGGTTTGTGAAGAGGCATAATTCTTAAGGTGGAGGCTGACAGTTCAGCATAATATCCTTATTTTTGCAGCAACTCAGCTTAGATTATGCATATGTTTGGGGTCAGTAAGATATTTTACTGCTTTTCAAAGAGAACTTTTATGCTCACCAAGGCTGAACTTATTTATTTAAAAATACGGTAAAAACAGCAATATTATGGGATATTATTTTAATTTAAAATAACTCTTTTCTAGTGTATTTTTTTAAACGCAATTTATTATAAAAAAGCTAAATTTTCAGCAGACATTACTCCAGCCTTTTTTTCTTTTCAGGATTCTTTAAATAGAAAGATGAAAAGAACAGCATTTATTTTGTAACATAATAAATATCTTTACTGTCAAAAAGGGAAAAAAAATCTTACTGACCCCAAATTTTGAAAAGAAGAAGAAGAAGATGAAAAAAGAAAAGAAAACAGGGACAGGCCTTATGCCATTTAGTCAAAGCTCTGGCTGCGCAACACTAGGTGTGTGTTTTCAGTGTGTGCGTGAACGCGTCTGCTTGCACGCACCAGACCGTAGAGGAAGCTAATGATGGCGCAAGGACATTTCATCAGCACCATCTTAAACATCAGCAGTCAGCCTCCATCAGTGGCGTTCATATCTGCCGGAGCCAGATGACCTCCGTTTCTGTCCTGGCCCATGAATCAAAGTCCTCATTTCATGCTGACATGCTGCACTTGTCGGCCACTGGACGGCTGCGTGAGACAGAAAAGTGATGAGACATGGAGAAAGTGGGGAGTGACAGATAACCCGCTTTAGTTCGTACAAGGCCATACCACTTCACCGAATGGCTAGCCAGGTGCACTATGGCACCGCCCAAGTGCCCACGTAGGCACGTGCCTGTCTGCTGTCACTTGCGGCGATCTGCAAAGTTGTAATCCACCTTAGCAGATGGAGCTCTGTATACAATCCACAACAGCAAACAGGCTTTGTGTGCGTGACACATGTCACTCGCTGTTGTTTTTCTAGGCTGACATCTCTTCACAACAAGGTCTTTCAGGTTCAGAGGGACTCACAAAGGGACAGCACGGCTGGAGAAGAGCTGACGAAGCTGAGGGCGGCACAAAGCATGCCCGCCACAGAGGGGAAGAGACAGATTAAGTGACTACAAAGAAACTGAAGGGGGCCCAGTACCCGTCCCTGAGTAACCCCTACTGTAACAACTCCAAGCCAGACCCCATCCTTGTCAAAAAGGACACAAAAGCAACCGTCATGCCAAACCTCTCCCATTCAGACACCTTCAGCCAAAGAAGGTGATGGAAGAGGAAAAAATAGACTTGCTTCAATTTATACAATTTATGCAAAAAACACATTCACTAAGGCCCATTTGCAATTCGGCAAAATGGCCGACCGTAATGCTTTTGCTGAAAAATGAAGACCTGTCATTTTGTGTGGATGGAAGAAAAAGTATCGAGGGAGAGAGAAGAAAGGGATAAAAATCATGCTGTCCTGGTTTACGACAAATAGATGTCTCTATTGATTTCCTTTTTACTGAAGCGGCCCATCCTTCTCTGTTGTGAATATACTGACCTATTTCTGATAAAAAATGGCAGGCTATTATGGATTAAAGCAAAGTGTCCAAAAAGAAAATATTCTTTCCATGGCACAAACAAATGGAAAAAAGATGAAACATAATCTATTGTTAAAATTGGAGAGTGTCAATTTGAATGTGCTGCCTTTTTTTTTCTGCTGAGTGTCTCTTGTTGTTTGAGGATGGAAAAACTTCAGGTTTCTGAGGCATGCTGAGAGTGAAATCGCTTCGTCAGAAAGCGCACTCCTGGGATGCTCCGTCCATTCAAAACAGTCTCTTCTGACGAGCTTGTGTTCACTTCATTTACCAAGCACTTAGCCAACTGGCGTGACAAAAAATACACCGTAGCATGCTGTGACCATCACTTCTCTTGATAGACGACATATAACAAATCTCTTCCATATGTCATTCTTCACAAAACAAGATGCTGAAGGTCACTCCTTTGTGACTTGTTGCTTTTCTATCTCGTGTCACTCTTAAATCCTTTCAATACTTTCCAGCCCTTCATCTGGTGCACATAACCAGTGTTGACGAAATCATCATATAAATGTCTCCTCTGAGAGATTGTACGCAAGCCCTATGTGTGCCAAATCAAGACAAAATGATTAAATATGTTTCAGCAAATAGACTGTACCATGCAACTCTCATTTGCGTTTTAGTCGTGCAACAGAAATATGTCAGACCACTGCTGGGACGCATTATTGGCTGTGTACAGCATGATTATGTTTAATAAATCCCTACAGTGTTAGATTATCCATAGACGGCTCTCATCCAAGTTCCAGCAAATGACCTCGCTACAATGACAACTTATAAATAATGATTCATGAAATGCCATAAAACATCGAACACAAGGAAGTTGTGAAATTCATGTTTGATTAATCATATGAAATAGTGCTGTTTATTGTGGTTTTCAGTGTGAGTTTTGAATATGTGATTATGCCTGTGCCGCTGTTAAGTTGACTTTCCTGATCAAGTAAGGCTTGTTTAATGCTCTTCGGAATCTTTCACATTGTATGGTCATTCTACGAAATGGGTGACTTTTCTACTTCAATAAGAATAGATTCAATCAAGATTTTAAAGATTTTATCAAACATATAATGTGCTTAGATATTAATAAATTGCATTGTGTGTCTTCACTTAAAAGGAAACAGAAATTTTACCTGGTAACTGGATTGACTCACAACCTAGCAGATCGAGTCTTAATTAACTATTATAGTAAAAATAAATAAATAAAGATACTTGCTTTTTGTTTATGTGTTTAAAAAATCTAACAGAAAACATTGGCATCAGCTATTCATTGTTAGTCATTTTTAAACACGCAACACACCCAAGAGGAACCGGCATTGTAGAATGGTCCATTAATATTTCAGCGAGGTCGCCCTAATGTCTTAATCGTTTGATTGAGATTAGCATGGCTGCCTCTTTGTGACTCTCTCAGCGCTGGACAGGGCGGTAAACAAATGAACTGGCAAGGGTGAGGCCATGCTTCTCAATAAACACTGACACAGCCTGTCCTCGCTATGGAGACAGATAAGCCTTCTCTACAGCTCTCTCACTCCAATTCTCCCTCCTTTTTCCAAGCTCCATTTCAATCAATGTCTTTCCATTGCTTTCTTTCTTTCTTTCTTTCTCTCTGCCTTTCCTCCAGTTTCCCTCTCTCTCTTTCTTGCATTGGATCAATGTCTCCGCGTCCCCCCGGTCACGACTAACCTGCACGGGACTCAAGACGGGCTCCGCTAACACTCCGCTACAGCTGTCGCTCTCCCTGCGCCGCCCAAAACAAGCAAATACTTCATTTTCTCAATACCTGTCATCCATGACTAACAGCATCATGGCAGAACAATGCGTTAGGAGAGAATAATTCTCGATAGAATAACAAACCACGGCGTAATACCAAGCCCATTTATCTTCTGCTCTTCATACCCAGAGCTTCTGACAACTTCGGAATATCACATAAATCTAGGCAGATTTCCATGTGCATGCAAGTAGATTGCATGTTTATTATTTGGTATTTACTGGAAAAAAAATACATACATACAAAACGATCTGATTTTAAAGATCCCATGAGTTCAAAAACTATGTTGTGTGGCTTTGAGTCCATGTGTCTATATGCTAATGTACTCCTAAAAGTTGAACTTTTATCACATATACACATTTACTTAAAATCTAGTCTTTCTCCTCTCAGCAAACGCATAAAAAAACAGTGATGACTCATCCTGCACTTGGGGGCGTGTCCAAATTTTTATCCAATCAAATGTCCTCTGGAATTTCCTTAACCAATGCCACTTGCCTCCAACTAGCAATAGTTAAGGTAACAAATTATGGTTAATACCATTTATAATTACGGACTCAACTTATTTTTTGGTCAAGAGATATAATTGACAAATATGATGACACAAAAAGTAGCTATTAACAAAGTTATTTGCAGATTGATTTCAAAGGGTTAACAGTGTCACTGTTTAATTTAATAAAATTTAATACTTCCCTACTATATAGTATGCGTAAAACAATACGGCAAAAAAGTAGGGCTGGCTCGATACCACATTTTCAGAACCGATCCTGATCCGATACCAAAAATTCTGAGTATCTGCCGATACCGATATCGATCTGATACTACCGCAGTTTTTTTTTTCAGTGTAGAATATCTACACCTCAATATGTGTTGACCTGATCGTCACTCTTTTGTGTGTTACACGCAATCTACTAAATATAGACAACTTTATTATAAAGAAAAATAACAAACAGAAAAAATATATAATCATAATCTATGACAAAAATGCTATTATAAACTAGATTAGTGGACAATTCGGTAGGGAAAGTTACTGAATATCGGATCGGCGCACACCAACAAAAAAGGAGTATATCCAAATTTATAGTATTCGGAAAACAATACGTGAAAAATATCTGTACTACTTCCAGGAAAACATTGAAGTGTGCTTTCAATGGACACTACTATCCCATGAGGTCATGGGGGAGGATTTACGAACGGCAGTGAAGCAATGCAACTGACACTGGTAGGTCATGTGAAAACAACATGGTGGATGTAATACATCCAAATTTCATTCATACAACCAATATTCATACTATATAGAACTTACTTTTTTTTAACATTCGCCAAGTATGTTAAAATTCTGATTTAGTACATACTCAGTACACTATTTCGGATGCAACATGTGTCTCTGTGGTGTTTTCAAAACATTGCTCTGTTTGTGTGACTATCCGATTATTGTTTTTTCAATTACAAATGCTGTTTAATGGTACTTAACTGCTATCAGTGATTAAATTAGTACTACATACATTTTTAAAAAATCCACAGCACTAATCATTCTGCTCATCTGCTGTTTTTTTTTTTTTCTTTTTCTTGTGAGGTGCAGCGACTTGGCGAGACAGACACTTTCTCTGGCCAAGGATCGGCATTGTGATATGAGAGCCAAGACACACACACACACACACACATACGTAGATGCAAACATACAAACACAAAGAAAAGATTGCAGCCTAGTCTACTGCCTGTAATCACCTAGTGAATCTTATCAACATGTCGGCCTCCTAGACAGGTTGCAACAACACCAACTCATCTCGATAGAGTAGACTGGACTCTGTTGTAGTTTGAATTCAGAATACAGTCACACTCTACCAGTGGTTTTAATTCAACTCAGACATAATTATATGGGTGTGGAAAGAATTAGCAGTGGCAGGTAACAATTTCCATAAGTTTAGTAGTACCGCTGCTATAGACATGAATCACACATCAAATTGTGTGATTTGTTGAGAGGAGGTGATCTGTTACTGTAGATTGACACTGAAAGGACCAGAATATCATAAACCTTTTACTTATGCCCTAAAATCTCTCATAAACACTCGCATAGTAACACGCAAAAAACACATTTGTCACATTTAGACGACAAGTTTTGCACAGGAAACCACCATTGATACTTGCTTCTAGCTAATCAGTCTGACAAGCTTGAACAAAAGAACTTTCCTTAAAGAAGTACTTTTGCACTAAAAAGTGCAATATTTTATTTCTGTCATCTATTTAAATTCCATAGAACACCCTGTTCTTAACGGGAGACATACAAGTACTTAATTCCTGTCCGGTGTTGTGTTTTTCCTCTCAAAGAGCTATTAAACAGCACTGTTTATCTAAGGAAAAGAGTCTGTTGCCAGAATGAACCGCATGGCCTTGCAGTAGCACTATATAAAAAGGCCGGCCATAAAACTGTCAAGTTCAAACGTAAAGCAAAACCATACATGAAACTGAGCTGTAAAACAGAGCCTGTGGGGAGTTTTTCACAGTCAGTGTTTATGCCACATTCTCAAATGACTTGGGAGCATCTGTTCTAACAATACAAACGACAGCTAAAAGATAATTTGATTAAAAAAAAGACCATTTGAAAAGTGAAATTTGCACTTGTCACTTATTTTGCAGTTTATTCTGTTTCAAAAGCATAACTTTTTATACATTATTTTGCCCTTTTATTGATAGGAAGTGATGGGGGGGGGGTTAAATTGAACTTGTTTGCTAACTGCTAGGCCACAGTTCTGACAAAAGAGAAAAAAAATGGAAGTATGTTGTGTTCACTGTGGTAAACAAATAAGTTGCCTAGGTCAATTAATGACTGTGTTTTTTCACAAAGCTTCAGTCAAAAATAAAAAGCAGCAATTATGTTTTCCGTGCTGTTAGTATTTAAAGATTTGGAATTTGAGCAAAATTTTGTGAAAAAAACAGATAGTTTACCCAAACATCTGTCACATTTTGAAGAATGTTGGTAACCAAATATAGGTTAGAATAGTAATTGACTTTCATAGTATTTTTTTTCTTCATTCTATGGAAATCAATGGCTACTGTCAACTGTTTGGTTACCAACATTCTTCAAAATATCTTCTTTTGTGTTCAACAGAAAAAAGAATCTCACACAGGTTTGGAACAAGTAGAGGCTGAGATGACAGAATTTAAAATTTTGGGTGAACTGTCACTTCACAGTTGTATTATTTATATTTGTGCAATATATTGGCCACCAATTAAACTGCTCTGTAAAAATAAATGAATAAATACATAAATAAAATTGGTCTGCCACTACCACTTGTTCTATAGGTTAATTCTATCATGTTCATTTCTGACATAAAATGTTCGTTCCTACATTGGCTTCATCTCCGTGGCACTCCAATATGACGCTGAGCTGGTCAGAGAGAGACGGCCGGTGGGTCGTAAAGAGGAGAAGTGAAGTATCTGTTCTCTTCCAGAAAGTACTCTGGCTTATTAAGGGCTGAACGTGCAGCCAGGGAAGGCCGAGAGGGAGCGGGAAAGTGCCTGCTAGCCAACAGCTGCCCTGTAATTTATATTGATGAGGGGACCGGTGGGCCGCTTCCACGGTTTTGATCATTCAGGCAAGAGTGGAGAGATGAGGCTGATGAGTCTGTGTGATGTGTGTGTGGGTAGGTGAGAGTTCGCGACGAGTGTGTATGGTTAAGATTGTTGGAGTAGGAATGGGTTGCCAAGTCTGCGGGAATTCGGCTACTTCTGCTTTTCTTGTTTTGCGGTTTGTTGCTCAAGTTAGATTTTGTATAATGTGAGTTTTTGACCAACCAAATCAAAACAGCCAGGCCAGTCGTCTGATATAGACAAATCTGAATAGATTATAAAACCCTAGACATCATATACTTGCTGAAATTGTAAATGATTGCAGAGAAGAACTGGGCATTGTACACTAATCGACTAGGGATCATACACCACCAGACTTTCAAGTCATTTCAATGTGTTCAGCTCAAAATATCAAACATGTTTTATATCCACTGACTGGATGGAATCATAGTCTGAAGCTGGTCTGAGTATGTGCCCATCATACAAGCAATTTTCTGTGAAATCACTGAACCCAAAATCTGCAGACTGGCTCTGATATTTGGCAGCTAGCATTGACTCTTCCAGACAGCAAACTGAGGCAAAAATCTGGACAAAAAATGTATAACGTATTCCAGCCTTAACCATCCAAATCAAAGAAAATACACAACAGAGACTGCATATTTGGGCCAGTTTATTGGCCATTTCTGATTGGTCATTGGGCTGTCTTTGTCTCACAGACCTGGCAACCCTGGACTGAGGGAAATGCGTTTAAATATAATGTTTGGGGGTTGTAGCCTTGGGTGTGTGTGTGTTTGCATGTGCATATGAGCATGTTCCAGTTCAGTTGCTTGCATGAATGCATTATAAATGCACATGAGGCCTAGTCGATTGTAAAACGCAAATTTGCACAACCCCCCACCCAACACCCAACTGTATATCCTCCAGCCAATCTCAGCTGATCCCTTCATTCAAGTCAACATGAACATTTTATTTCTCTAATGTGGCATATTTCCAAATGCAACAGGAAATTCAATGAGAAGTTGACATTGCAAACCAAAATGGGCTAATTTTGCTAGGCCAATGCGTGGTTTCTAGGGTATGCTGGGTGGTTCCTTACTACAAATTAAAGTAATTAAGGTCGACTTTGATTTCATTACTAAAAACCAGCCAATTCATTAGCACATTACAAGCGATAAAAATGCAAATTTCTTTCGGAACTGGCAAAGCCCTTTCTGTGCCCATTATGTATCTTTTGAACCGTTTCTCTGTCAAACAGCGCCCTTTGACCCGTGCCACCAGCCCTAACATGTCGTCTTTACACTTCATTCTCTTATTCTTTCTCTCCAATGGCCTCTCTCGCTTTCTCTGAGACACGTCATTAGCATTTCTTTCACTGAGATTAAATAGTGAAGTCCGGTCCGTGGCTTTGAACCTTCTCACTTGAAACGTTCTTTGATTTCGCTTCCTTCTGTTAAGGAGAAGTGATCAGCGGCGTAATTAAGATAGCAGTAGGGCCCTGGAAGAAAAGGATGAAAGACCACTGATCCACCTTTACTCTGGTTGAATGGAGAAGACGGCTACAACCGGGTATTTCTAAAGCCTTTCAACAAGTCAAGTGAATGTAGACAGATGAAAGGATGGCAGTATTTTCAAATAAAATGACAAGATGATCTTTCATTAAGCTAGATTTATAGCTGACGAGAATGCAAAACAAATACAGCCTCTCAGGAACTGGCTGATGCTAAATAGCTAGCAATGCTAAAGACACTAACAGCTCTCCTGTACAGCAGCAGCAGGTCAAATGTTTTCAAAATAGTGTAGCTTTGCAAACATGCTACAGTATTTGAACATTTTGCGGTTAGCCATTAGCATGACAAAATGAGATATTGTTAGCATGACTATAGTTAACTACTTCAGAAATAGTCAAGCTACAAGCTATCATAATTTAAAGTAGCACTGAAAAAGATGTATTCAAAAATGCAGCTTTAAAAAGCTCAGGTGTGAAACTGAACTGATCTGCAACCTCAACAAAACTTGAAACTAAGATTAAATCACTGATATGCTTAATCTGTAGAATGCAGAGAGTCTTGAAAGGTCACGTATGCAACCTGTAAGAGATTCTACAGTCTTCCCTCCAGAGCTGATACCTATCTCTCTCAGAGACTTATCAAAAGGAACGTCTTTAACCTCACACACGAAGGTCACGCACAAACTGCATCCAAAGAGCAGGCAAAGCAGATATACCATAGCACCTTCTTTAAAAAAAAATAAAAAATAATAAAATCATGTGACTCCTATGAATAATTCAGATTTCTAATATAAACAATAGCAGACCAGCATTTTTCAGCAGTGAAAATTAAATCTGAGGAACAGTTTTCTTACAGATAGAACTATTATTGTTTACCACAAAATAAATAAACTAAAGTAAAATAAAGTAAAATCAATCCATCAATCAACAGACAGATTAATATATTTATTGCACTTTTCAAGACATAATTTGACAAATTTTTCAGGTTTCATACAGTATATATATATATATATATATATATATATA
>SCHK01274983.1:7836-30503 GCA_004124795.1 Poropuntius huangchuchieni
GCTGACACGGCTCCGGGGGTGAATGAAGGCCTTCTGTAGTGATCCCGTGCATTGTTGTAACAAAGTGAACTAGAACCGAATCCTTTTGCAGCCCTTTAAACAGATCTTTTGACAAGAGCTAAAATTGCATGTATCTTTTTCCATGGCAAAGCTGGTCAATCCTGCACCTGACTAGATTTGACCACCTGGCTCCAATGACTTGATTATTGTAGAAATGTACTCATTTCTCTAAAATGATTAAACCTCCTTGTGGTTAAGACTGTTCACACCAAGAACGATAACTGTAATAACTATTTATTCAATGTGCACACTTACACTATTCTGTGAGCACAATGCAGAGGCACTCTTTAAAGGTGGATTTTGATTGGCTTCCAAAGTTTTTAGCATTATTCATCAGCTGGGAAAAACACTCTGAAAGTGATTCCAACAGTATTGTTCCTCTGTGTTATCTTTATAGTTGTGGTACAGAAGTTACAAAAGATTTTTTAGAACTTTATGGTTATAGTTATCTTTCTTGATTATTCTCAAGTGACTTAAATAGTGTTAGTTTTTTGTGAACTGAACCAATCAACCGTCTGGTTTCTTTATCTTAAGCAATATCCACTATACCACACAACCCCTTGCCAATGTGTGGTCAAAGCATTCTGTCACACAGATGATCTGAACTGAAATACAGAACAAACCATGAGTTACTTAGGCTTAGATTTGAGGTTTTTCAGGTTGCTTAATAACGTCACCACAAAAGCATTTAGTAAAGATGGACATTAAAACTTTTATTATTATTATATTCCAGCCACAACAATAAAATTTAACAAATGATCACTAGAAAAAAACTCTTCTTTCGTCAGCTGTACAATACATACAGTATCATTAAACTGGCCGCCAACAATAAAACCCCACTACAGCAATATATGTAGTGTTTTCAGCAGCATTTCACAAAATTAAAACATTATACATATGTACACATCCACATCAAATTCTCAACAAATTCACATATGTACAGTACGTTTCTGTGGCTGAATATAAACAACGTCAACTTTGTTCCTCCGTTTAAAGATTCGTTTTAAAAAAAGAACTGACCGAAGTTGACAGTGGGTAGCTAGATTCAAGAGTTAGGGCATACATTTAAAAATCGTAAAAAGCACATTGTTTTAAAATGTAACTTTCAGTCATGTAGTTTGATTTTCCTCAACAATGCTACCACTGTATTGCACACTGGGATGACAACTGACTGACTGTGGATTTCTTGGGAATGCAGTTTTCACTGCTCTAGTGATACATCCAACCATGTCAAGTAACAGAGGTTTGGAGGTATGCTACATCTGTCAGACATTTTAACAGGTGAAGTGACTGTCTAATAGAGCTCAAGCATCCTTCCCTTATCACTGCCTCTCCACAGAGGATTATCAATTTCAAGACATGCCCTTGAGTGTCTTAATGGCCTCTTGATCAGGTAAAAAGAGAAATTCTGGCTTCTTTTCCCTCATAGCCACTAACACAGAAAGGAATGCACTTTGGTATGTACCAAATGCCCTGGATTCATAAAGTACAAGAATATTACAACAGTCTGAGGTAAAATATTAAAACGTGTTCTTATTTCTATTGTAATAAAATTAACCAAATGTATCTCCTCGAATACTTTGATGTTAAGACAACATGAATGCAGTGCTGAAGACACTTGTTCTATGTCACTGTAGTAACTGTTGTCTCTTACTAAGACATCCCTGTTGGAAAAGGGCCCAAATGTTATTTCCCCTCTCAATTCATGGTATAAAAAACATTGAGTGTCCAAACTGCATGTACAACCTCAAGTGTGCGGCCACTTTTTCCCAAGTCCCATTTAATGAGGTTTGGGAAGTATCTTTGGGCGATGCTCAAACATGTGCAAGAGAATCACCATGAGTCTTTCAAAGCAAATGGAAGGGAGAATCGTTGTTTGAAATAAAATGGCATTGATAACCAAAGGCACATTGTATTAAACCTAAGGGCACAATTATTCCACACTGCTGTCAATTCACAGAACAATAAAAAAAGTGTAAAGTACATTGTGAAATGCCTGCTGATGTTAGCAGGTAACTTTTGTATCTATAAAGCACTATGGGTGTCCAAAGGGGCCTGAGCCCCTGTGCAGTGTGCAGTAGGCCTGGAGGGCACTGTGTCAGTCTCCAGTGGGGGGGTGAGGGATCAACATGAGCGTTACAGCTTTGCTGGTCTCCCTGACAGCCCGTAGTTTGACCCCCATGCACACCCCCACAATCCGTGACTGCTTGAAAGTAAGCAGGACTACCTCCTGCTAGAGTACGATCTCAAAGTAGTGGCAGATATATTTCTTTGTGCATTACACCATAAATCACTCGACTGATATACAAGCCACATTCAGGCCACTGGTTCCACCTATGTTAGCTCTTCATTGACACAATAAAATGAAATAAATAAACTTATTAAGCTTTTACACCCATGTCAGTCAAATTAGTCTTTCCATGTCATAAATGCTACAAAAATGGCCAGCCTTTTTTTTTTTTTTTTCAAATCCAACTGTTCTGGATTTGGGGAAAATGTGTTATTAATAACTTATTTGTAACATTATTTATAATAAAAAAAAAAAAAAGGGAACAACCTTTTAGAATTTTAACTCTGGCCTGATATTAGCAAGTCCACACAATGATTATGTAACAATATGAGGGTATGCAATGTAGCCATCTGTACTGTCTTAGTGGTTATAAATTTGACTCAAGACATAACACTGTCCACCTAAAATATTTATCTTTATTAGCATCGTCACTTGCTTGCATTCAGGTAAATGCAATGTCCTGCCTTCCTAGTCACTGTAAAAAAGCATTCACTTTAGAGACAAAAAAAATCTAGACTCTAACTTGCAAACTAACCAGTCTTCGCTCATTGTGATTACACAACACTGTTTTGATCCATGAGCATTAAGTTTCAAGCTATAAAAATTCATAAATAAAAAAGGTAAAGCACCATTTTTTTTCCCTTCCAGGACAGTACTTGTTGAAAAGCAACTCTTCCAGCGAATAGCTTATTATTACATTAACGTACACCCGTCAAGTACTACTGAGAACAGTATTGTTTCTATCAAACCACATAAATTCCTTTAAATTTGCCATCAATCTACTTTCGTGTAGACCACTCTCTCTTTTCCTCATTTAATTTCTTTAAGGAATGTCAAGAGATTTATAGGCACAAACCAAATCTATCATGTAAACATTGTTTCTTTCTGCTACCTCATAACAGTCTGCAACATCCACTCTCCATTATGACTGGTTTCTCTTACCATAGCTTGTTCTCTACTCTTGATATTGACAACAGTGATGCTGGGAAATGCAACAAGCCTCAGATCACATAGCTTTTAGTAAAATGCATTTTTAATCCTCACCCATTAACGCACTATTTATCTGACAGGATCTGAGGGTGGCGATTAAAATTTCAGAAGCACACAAAACAATGTATCCTACCATTACTTCATTGTGGTGAGGCCATTTACTTTTTATGCTACAAGAATCAGGTATTAAACCAAGTGGGACTTTTTGTTATTATAGACCAGATTGTATGAATGCTCCTTCAAAGCAGCACTCAACACAGCCCTGAGATAAAAACTTAAAAGTGTTGTTCCCCCTTTCTTGGCCATTTGAGCTTTCCTAGAAAAAAAATCCAACTAAATGTGCTACGAAGCAGTTCATAAATGGTGGATATGCATTAACGACTCTTATTCCTAAAAATGCCACACTTCTGAATGTTCAGCTTTGCACAATTTCCAATATTATAATTTCAAAGAAAAAAAGAAATTAGTGTTCAGCTGACTAATTTTGGCAACACTGTCCTTTGTTGTATATTCCCATTGGCATCAGTCATTTGTGCCAGGTTAGTCCTTAACTTTGTGGCTGAGCCAGAAGGGGGAGGTAATTTGGAGATTGAAGTTATAGCACCAGTACCCTCAGTGATCCGCTTTACGGTGGTTTTCTCCCCAGTGGGAGGTTTTGGCAAGCGTCTTCTGAGCCATGGGTGGCGGAGGGCCTGACAAGGGGTCATGCGCAGGGACGGGTCCCACTCTAGACACTGTTTGAGAAAGTCCAAGAAGAGGGGGTCGTCACAGCCCTTGAGTGCTGTCACCCAGTCCCTGCTGCCTGGTGGACCTCTGAGCTTGCCCCTACGTGACCTTCCCCCATTCAACACCACTGAGCCATCAGGTAAGGTTGTGACTGTGCAGTAACGGGGGTATCCCTTTGAACTGACAAAATTTTTGGCTCTCTTAGATGAATCCAGTAGCTTCTGGGAGGGCATACCCAGCAGCTCTATGACACATGCTAGTTGGTCCCCTTCATCTTCTCCAGGCAAGAGAGGGTACCCAGTAAGTAATTCCGCTAAGATACAACCTAAGCTCCACATATCAATTGGCATCCCGTATCGAGCACCCAGAATGACCTCTGGGGCCCTGTAGAAGCGTGACTGGATGTAAGTGTAGACCCGTTGATGCTCGTAGCAGCTGGAGCCAAAGTCGATCACTTTTATCCCACTGCGCCCCTGCTGCTTCAAAAGGATATTCTCAGGCTTGAGGTCGCAGTGAATGATTCTGTTCTTGTGCAAGGAGTCGAGACACTGCAAGATGGAGTGTGCAAACTTGCGCACTAGTGGCAAACTAAAGCCCTGAAACTTGTTTTTCTTGATAAGCTCATAGAGGTTCATGCTGAGCAACTCGAACGTCATGCAGATATGGTTGCGGAATGTGAAGTTCTCCAGCATGTGGATGACATTCATGGTGGAGTCTTTATCCTGTTTGCGCAAGTGTTCCAGAATGCGAATTTCCTCAGCGGCTTGGCGATGGAATCGCTTTTCGTTCCGTACCATTTTCAGGGCCACTTGCTGGTGGTTCTTGTGGTCGTAGGCCTTCACCACCTGGCCAAAACTGCCTTTACCAATAACCTTTAGTACCTCATACCTATATGCTATATGGTCATGGGGCACGTGAATGTAGGAGCCCTGATCATCATCATAACCTCCATTGTTTGAACCCCCAACTACACCTTGTCTTTTCTTTGCATTTGGACCTATAAAATAGATCTCAGGGTAGCTGAAGATCTCTTGGTGTTCAAACACTGAAAGCTTAGACAGGTACTGTTTCATGGCCTGCTCAGGAGTCAAAGGTGCTGGCTTGGGTTTGCTTTCAGTTGATTTGATGGAAGTTGAGCTGCCTTGTCGACACTGGCTGCTTTCTTGCTGCTTCTCCGGCATGGCCAGACCTGCTCTACCTACAGGTGTCAACCCATTGGGTTGTGCAGTCAACACTGTCCGTTTGTTGCTGTTCTCTTCAAACAGCTGTTGAACGTGGATCTGCTGGTGATTCCCGACGTGCAGATGGTCATTCATTGTGTGCTTATTGCCTCCAGCCTGGATAAGGTAAAAAAGAAACAAGAGGCATCATTTTAGGATTGTTTCCAAAATAAATTAAGAGAACACAGCTGATAACATGCATTAGATTTAACACAAAACACACTAGAGATATAGCTATTGCAATACATTTCAACCCTGTCAATGATGACAGAAGAACCTAGGTCTATTCTACTGTAGCAAGCAAAATATTTAAAGCAGACTCAACAAAGTGGAAGGAGAAAGGGAGGTCACTTCAGGCCAGATAACACAGTTGTTGTAGGAATGACTAACAATTTTTCCATGATTCTCTACAATATACTTGTATAAATTTCATTGCATGTGTATTTGAATACACTTAAAATAGAAGAAGAAGAAAAAAAAAATCAGACAATAGATTCTTGCACTTAGCAAAGCCTGGACAAGGTACAACCAAATGCTCCTTGTCTTTTCTTATTGGATCAAGAGGAATGAAGCTTCCTAAATTAAAGACCAGAGATCAGCACATAATCTACATAATGAAAAGAAAGGCTTGAAAGACAAAATGTACAGAATAAAAATAGATTAGGCACTTATGTATTATCCTAAATGGTATCCCTTGCTATGCATTGACTTCGGACTGATGGGTCCTTCTAACATAATCATAAAAAAAAAAGAAAGTACTATTCCTGCCAATGAATCAATGTGTTTATGACTGCATGGTTTGCATAATTTACTTCAAAATGTTACATAACTGGTCTAAAAGATTAGTGTCTGAGGTGTAGTGTGCAATTTCTTAACCTTTCAATTCAAATGCTATTTGTTGTTATACCATGTTTTTAGGAAGGGGAAATCAGACTTGTGCACAAAGCTATGGAAGGCGTGTTTTTTGTTTATTCAAGGACATTAGACATGAATTTCCTGCTTTCCTGAATCTCCTGCCCAGCAAGATGCTTGCTTCCTTGATAATGTGATTACCTCTGCATCTTGTTTTTACAAGGACATCCTGTTGCTTCAGTCAGACGTTTGTGGCAACCTTCTCATTCTATACAAAAACGAAAACGCTTACACCTTTGAACATGACTCCCCTTGACGTGGCTCCTGTTATTTCAGACTGATAGTTTTAATGGATTAGTGTTTATTTTTGTGTTTTGAATGGTAATGCTCATAATCCACTTAATTGTGCTTTATTGTCTAATCTCAGCCATGCTGTATTCACATGCAGAAAGAGTGATAATCTCCAAAACTAAGTAACATATCAGGGCAATACAAGACTTTTGATTTTTACAGATCCTTTTCATCTCAACCTATCTCTAATCCCCCAGATGGTCAATGTTTCTACACGTCTGACTGAAGATAAAGAGTAATACCCAGCTTGAACTGTAAATCCAAGGGCTCTGATACAATCTTCTCTTAAAACACTCAATATACCGCCATATTTCTTTTTACCCTGCCTCACACAAGACAAGACAGTGACAATGATGTACTTTTGAACAATAAGGCTCTGGTTTAGAAAACTGTATAATTCAAATCTCAATATAAATGTAACCAATAGCTAATCCTAAATCAATAAACCAATCTTTAGGTGTCACACAATAAATTACACCGGTTCAAATGAGCAAATGATATAAAGCATAGATTTATGGATTAGTTAAGGCAGGGTAGTCTAAATAATTTACCACCCACCAGCCAGCCACTATTTATAAAGGAACCATTTTCAGAGATTAAGCATTGTACACAAGATACTCTCTCATCTTGTGTAGGAACTAAGAGTGAATCTGAATAAAGCTTCAGTTTATTTTTTTTTGTTGTACTTGGCTGCCCTGTTGGTTAATTCTAACATGATCTGGACAGGTGGGGGGTCATGGAAAGGGCATGCTTGCTGACAGCTGTAGAGGACACAACTGGAGCTGAACAAAAGACACATTTGGTCTGAGAGATCATTCTAATACTCACTGTACTCTGCAAAATACATATACCTCATGATAGAAGTGCTAAAAAGCTGTGATTCAACTGCCCTTAATTAACATTAACTGGACTTTGAAAGGTATGACACTCAAATTTAAAAGGACAGAGATTTTAGACAAATACAGACAGAACAAATCCCCAAGTTTCCTACTAAACGCCATGCATAATTTGACTTAGTAGACAATAGAAAAGCATCAGAAATTAATTTAAGATCTTATACAAAAATCAGCTTTAATTTGTTGATGTAATCTGTTACATAAGCGAGTAGGAACAAGCCCTTCAAAATTACTGTTAACTTAAGCATCATCACATCATAGCTCATCAACACACCTAATTACCATGTAAGTAATAAGCAAGGGCAAGGTGCAAGTTATAATTCCCAGTAAGATGTGAAGCTTATTTTGCATCTTCAGAAACCTGAAAAAATCCTAAATGGAAGCAAAGCAAGGTCTGCACGGTCTTTACTTATTCGCTGAAACAGGGCATGCATATAGATATTAATGTATTTGCAGCTTATCAGTTAAATGTCATTAAATACATGCTAGTTTAAGAGCTAGAATTGCAAATACAATGCTAAGATGTAATTTGATAATAACATATTGCAGGAATTCTGTCTAAGAGCATGCAGACATACAAATGCACCTACCATGCGAGCCTGTGTCTATATTTACCCCTATTAGAATGACAGCTAAATAAAGAACTCCGGGGTACTTAGTCATAAATGGCATTCATCCAATTCTTGTATTTAATTCAGAATAACATGTCGAATACACTTATATGAACTGCAATTCTTTAAACTTTACTAATAAACGAATTATTTGACTGTCATGCATTATGAGCTTATTATGAACTTGTATATTAGAATATCAAGTTTATTATTCTAATACCATGCAAAATATCCTTGCCGTGCAGACTCAATGGATTATAATTTGGATGTATAGATGTACATAAGGAAATTCACTAGATGACAGATTTCAGCTGTGCCTGTTGGCGTCACACTGATGGCCTGAGCATTTCCCATCCCCCACTAATGGCAACACACAATACATCAGCCAATGACTCCGAGAGAGCCACTGATCATTACTACTGCTCATATTCCTTTCCTCAAAAAGAATGCGTGTTATTTACCAAAACAAGTGGTAAAGCATGCATATTGGTTTTCAAAATGTTGAAACTACTGTCAAGGTCTTCTTACTACTGTCTCTTAAAAATGCATACCTTACAAATAAAGTGCTTGTCCAACAACATCCAAAATTTCACTGTCTCAATCATCAACAAATTTCATTTTTAAGTGTATATACACATGTCATGCATTGCCAGTGTAACATCTCAAAATACTGACACAATGTGGACCATTTCTTTAGGGCTCTGAACAACACATGCTATAAAGCATTGAAGTAGGTGCTAGGGTGTCCAAAGAAAATTTGAAAGAGAAAAAAAAGACTATAATAAAAATATATTTTTAGGACTGTCCAAGGTAACATGTTATAACAGTAATCTACCTTGTTGTAACAATAACCTATTTTGCTCACTGTGACTTGTAAGTAACTATTCCTTTTAAAACTGCAGTAAAACACACACTTTGTGTAAAAAGCACTGTATAAATAAACTGAACAAACTAAAAAACGGTTTTCCTGAGGTACATCTCAAACATTAATCTAAAAAAGTAGGAAAAACATAAACAGTAAACTAAATACTACAAAGCATTTCATATTTTCCACATATTTCCAATCGTTTTGAACTCAGTACCAGTGACAATAAAAAAGCCACATAATTACTTTTGAAAACACACATTATGAGAACAAAGAAATGGACATGAATGCTGGAAACCGCAAGCAAGAAGGTTAATTTTACCGTGAGAGAGTTGCTGTTCCTGAGTGGTGGTAATGTGACGGGTGATGTGGCTTCAGTCCCTGCTCCAGCTCGGGGACCCCCGATGCCCAGTCCTGGGGAAGACTGTAGCTGGCAAATCTCACCCCCTTTGCCTGTTGAAAGGCAGTAAAAATGTATTTGGTAAAATGTTTACACAATTGCCTGTCAGTATTTTTAAAAGGCAAGATAAAACTACAGCCCCGTGACGTTACATGCATTGATACACGAGATGTATTTTGAATTTTAAAGAGGACCGGAATGATACTTAAACCATTTAACAACTACACAACAAACGAAAACCAGCATCAGCGCAACGAAAACCTGTATCCTAACACAGACACACGAGCTATAAAACGCCTATTACATTTAAAAGCCATTAATCCAAAGCGCTTGGTTTCTATATCTAGTCTCTATAGCAACAGTAATAATTAACTAATAAATACAAAAACGGCCGCTTTTCCAATGATGTTTCCGGGGCTTATAGCTACTTGTACTCGACCATACAGTCAGCGGCGAGCAATGAAACGAAAAGCTGCGAGCCTTACAAGCGTTATGGAGCATTTAAAGCGGATAAATAATCCATCTCCTCAATCCAATCCGGAGAATAAACGAGACCGGCGTCGCCCTCTTAGATCCGGGCATTGGGTTCCTTACCAGTCGGGTAGACAGCGGCAGCAGCAGCGCAGGGTTTCTTGGTTAACATGGCCGCTGGAGAATCACACACACACGCAGAAAAGCCACTTCAGAGTCTCTCCCCTCCTCCCTGTGATCACCCACTCTGACTGCTGCTACTCCAATCAGCTACATCCAGACCTGAGCGAGCAAACGCTAAGGGCTGCTTCTTCAAACGCTACCCGATTTCGCGTTATCATCGCTTGGAAACGTGCAAAACAAACAAAGACGCACGCATGGCTCTGTACCGCTCCGCACTTTTGGGCCTTGGAAATGCTGCAGAGCCCGTGGCATTCTCTCACACACATACACTAACCGGAATATACTTTAAACCGGTTTAGGGTGTTGTCTGGACTTATCTATGAGCCTCGTTCGCCTCCACCTTCTTTGCTCTCCCCTCCCCGTGCGGCAAGCCTTTTTCACATTTATCTATGAATAGTATCTATTAGTGACACTTATCTTTTACAAAGGCACTAATAACCATTAATTTGGTACTGGTATTTACTCCAGATGTGACTATTGTCTGTTTACGGTTACATTATTTCTTAGTCATAACAGTACTTATTTTTAGTTAGTTGTAATTACTTAAGTTTTTATAGTAACCTATTTCCTGCTCACCTTAGTAAATGAATGAATGAATGCATGCATGCATGGATGAAAAAGTAAGTCTACTACTGAAATAAAAACAGAAGTCGTCATGTTAAAATGGCTTGCCATACCCCCAAAGTCCACCAATCGCAGTCCCAAACAGAGCACAAATTTACTTTTAGTCACACACCTGATGTCACAGTTTGTTTATATGTGCATGTACATTTTATGAGAAAGCATTTTTTCATGCTTTCAGTTCTGTTTCGATCACAATAATAGCATGCAATGTTGAAAATGTACCTACTTTTAAATTAGAAGTGTCTAAGAAAAGAGTTGGTGTTTCACAGAGAGTCTTAACTATTAATGAAAGTGTAGAGTTTCTTGATTTCATGTAAACAATCACATGAACAGATCTGTTTATTTCTAGTTTGCCCATTTTAAAGATGATGTCTGGTAAAAGCTTTATAAAAGATAACACCCAGGTTGCCATAAATAATATTACATTCTATTGCCTTATATTTCTGTGGTGTTTTATTGACCAACTGACATTTTTTTTACCACTTGTTACAAATTAACATTTTAAATTATTAATTTCCTTTTACACTTTCAGCAGGTGTTATTTTGGCATGACAGTTGAAATTACCGTCCACTAGAGGGTAGAGTGAGTGTGGCATAACAGTACTGCCTCCACATGTACTGTACATTTAGTACATTTAGTTCCCAAACAAGAGCCATGTATGTACATATCGGATTATGTTGCATAATTTGATTGCTTTAATTTAATTTTTGTACAGTTGCATCAAACACAACGCTACACAAAAGATCATGTCCCAGATTCCTCTGATATCACAAACTTCAGACATTGCAGCTGCTGGTAAATTTGTATAAATGCATCATTACAGATAAAAAAAAAAAAAAAAAAAGATAAATACATCCAGCCTACCTTTCAAATCACATTCTACGGTGATTAGGTTATATGTGATGTGATCGAATCTGTGTATTATCTAAGAGACATCAAGCACAATAACAATGATTGATCTTATTCCTCTGAGTACTGTTGTGGTTTTGAGTTTCATCTACTCAGCTAATCCTATTTCAGTCTTTGAAAAGTGGTATATCCCAAAAGATGCAATTTCGATACTGATAATGTACTCCTATATCTGTATCAGCAGTTTCAGGCTCAGCATATAAACAAAAATATGATCTCAGCATTGAATATGAGGTTATTTTAGAAAATTTACTATAGAATCTGGCTTAACTTTCAACCTCTAAAACAAACAAAAAAGCAAAGTTCAGCATGTACACTCTCTAAAAAAGTAAAATGCAAAATAAAAACAAGTCACAATCATCTCCCCCATCCATCCCCCCAGGAAGCGAGCTAATGTAGTGTCACATGTCAGGCTGTGGTCAGAAGGGAGCAGGGTATGCTGGGATGGCTGTCATGGCATTTGTCACTGCAGTTACTGGGAAACATCAGGAGGCACTATGTAAGGAATTGGGGCTCTGATAACAGGATTGGGTCATTTTAAACGGGGAATGTAAGAAGGGCTGATCTAAGGGTCATGTTAATTCTTACATTATTGCCTTGTAGTTTCTGATAGTGGGATATCAATGGGCTGACAAAACCCATTTGCTGAGGCATAGCCATAGAACCCAATCACTGAGGTATGGCACTCGGGGCCAAAAGCTGTGAAAAGACTTGCAGAAGTGCGATAGCAATGGAATCATTGGTGTTATTTGCAGTCGAGTTCCTCCACTGCTGACATACTGACATGTCTTTCCTTTCCATTAACAAACAAAGGGACTCAGATACCCCCTTTACTAGGCCAAATATACTATGACATTTGTGCCAGATTTCTTATGGCAGAGGTTCTCAACCATGGAACCTTAGAAGAATTCCAGGGTGCCTCAAGATATGTATTAAAAAATGGTTTTGGAGGGCTAAAACACTTTTCCAAAGGTGTGTTTTGACTTGTCAGCATCTATTTTTCGTGTACACAATGTGGTTAAGCTACAGCAGGTAAACATGTCAGCAGTGTTGACACTAGAGATGGGTTGATAATATTTGTTTCTCAATTAAAAAAAACAAAAAAATGCTTATATCAAAAACTGATATTGATGCTTAAGTCCCAAAATCAGTCTTGGTCTATGCTGATGCAATAACAAAACATTACTAAACATAATTTGTAGTGCACCTATTATGCAATAATTGGAATAAGTTACATTTGATATGAAACAAAGTCTCAGCTTTTATTTAAATTCAAACCATAAATGTCATTTTGGAACAATATAACTATTAGTTATGGCACTAGTTTCAACTGCAGAAAGACACCAATAAAACAGCTTGTAAACGATTTCACATAATGTTACCTCTAATTTACCTCAAGAAAGCCATGTCCATAAATCAAACTTAAAATGACTTATAAGACAAAGACTTGGCAAGACAAAGCAAGCATTAAAATAAGGCAAGTCAACTAAAAATAAAGATATTTCTTATTTAAATTCATCCCCTCAACAACTTTTTTCCCTTATCTTTAAGGGATGAGTGATTTCCTGAGAAACACCATAATAGCAGGTTGCTGTTTTCCACTTTTTCTTTTCTTTTTTTTTTCCATTTAGTGCCATGCAGGCGTAGTAAAAGTACATATGCATGCTTTACACTGTTGTGGTTTCACAATCCATGAAGTTTGCATATTAAAATGCGTATCTTGACAAGATAAACCATCATTCCTTAAAATTTTTAGGTTCTCTGAAATACAATACAAAAATACAATAACAAACAAATATGGAAAAAAATTAATGAATGAATGGATGGATGAAGGTGCAACAGTCCATAAATGGTTGTATACAAAACACCAGAAAATTGTGGGAAAATGTGCATTGACCCATGCTAAAGCAAAACTTAATTTATTACTGACTGCTGCCATAAGACAAAACAACAATCAAAATTGTTCAAATATATTAAGCCACTAACCTGGCAAACGTTTGGCAAATCCAGTGATTATTTCATCATTAAAAGCACTCCAGGTGTCAGTCCAGTACCTTGTAAACATGACTTTGTTTCCTGGTGGACTAATTTAAAAAAATGCTGTGAACCCTGACTCCAGGAAGTTAAGTGTTAAGCCAGCCAATTAGATTAAAGCTCTCATAATTGAGAAAGTACTTCCTAGTTTTGTAAGCAATATGCATCAGATGATTAGCAAACAGATTGTGGGAGGGCTGTCTGAGGCGCAGACTATACGGCTATGATAATAGACTGATAAAATGGTAGTCCCTTCTTTGTACAATGATTTCTTGTTGTACTTACGCCATCAGCTTAGGGGGAGGATGCAACATGCAAGCCTTGGTCTATATTTAGCTGCTTTGCTTTTAGAACTGCTGGAGCATCCAGGCATCAGAACGGTGCTCTGGGAATGTGTGGTGATTCCAGACTGAGCTTTCTCCGCTTGGCAACATGCTCACTGAGGCACATGGATGCAGTGAAAGCCTTCGGAATATGGGGATAAATATGCAGCTAACACAGATAGATGGTTCATACAACATCACATAATATGCCAGATTGTAGTATCACATGTTGCTCTTATATATACAGCTTGCTTTGTATAAGTCAACTTTAATTTATGTCAGGTTTGATTTGCATTGCACATACAGCCTATTTTGAACAGCAGCTTGGTCTATACGTTTCTGGCTGATAGACATACCATATAAACCATATAAATCATTTTCTTTACTACTCATCTTGCTAAAATGACAAAAGAAACAAAAAAGTTGTCTGTTAAAAGCCTGAATGAACCAAAGATCCCAGTGAACCAAAGATTCCCCCTGGTGACTAATTAAAGCATGTATAACCTCACCTGCTCTGCTGTAACAATAATGAACCCTGCAGACAAAACACTTCATAATGATATCCAGTCCTGGGGACAGATAGGGGTAGTATACACCTGAGAGCTTTTCAAAAGCACCCACACACACCTGAGAGTTTTTACTGTTTCCATCATGTTCCATAACTCAACAATAGACTATATAAAGCATGTCGCTAGTTCTGTACACACATGCTTTATTCCAAAACCTAGCGAAAGCTCAGTGAATAAAAGAAATACAAGATGGCAGATGAGGAATAAGGCATGTTGACTGTATATCAACATTTAAAAAAGTATTTTTGAGCTGTGTATTTTTATGTTTATTAGCATATCATGCCATTAGCTTAGCAGCATGCTAACATCAAACTCTATTAGAATCAATTGTCAGGAGTTGTGCACATTATTATTTTGTTATGTTTGTGGCACATGTGGTTGGTGCCCATGCGTTAAAATGGTCACTTATTATAGGTTACTTGACATTTAAAAAGCTGCTTTTGAAGCCAGCTGTCTATGTAGACATCAAGTCATTTAACTAGATTTAGGAACAGAGATATTGACAATAGACAAAAACCTCTCATTAAAAGACTCTACGGATTTATAGCAATTAAACCCCAGTACTTCTTATGAAGATAAATAATCCACCAACACTAAAACCATATCAGTCAGGTACCAGTGCAGAAACGATTAATAAAAACAATAATATTCATATAAATATGTGCATAAAGCTCAAAACAGGTGGCAGGTGTATCTCAGAGCCTACAGACTCCTTTTGGCCAATTAGGATTTTGGGCCAAAACAAAAGCACAGATGGCTGAAGTACCATTTCCATCTGGTTAATAATACAGTTAGGTTTATGAAATGAGCCTGTGTGCTGTTTAGTGATTCGATCTGTTGTCATGCCCTCACATCAATGGCAAAAAATCAATAGATACTGGGCTGGAGAGCTGTCTTGCAAATCAACACTCCTGACACACAGCTTGACTGATGAGAGACTCAACAAAATGGTGGCTGGTTATGTAATAAATGAGTCATGTTCACACGTTAGACTATATTTGCATGCACACTCCTTGCCCACGCAGACTGTCTGAGCAAATATAAACATGCGATCGCACAAAAAGACAGGAAGTATATATACCTATGAAAATAGACTGTGACTTAAGTACTGTGCAGGGAATTACCTCAACCTACTTCCCTGTTCACATGAATTACTATAAAATATACCACATTAGGTAGTATTCTTGTAAGCTGTTTATATTGGCACACCGAGTGTAATAAAAAGAGAATATAAAGAAAAAAATGTAGCTGAAATATGAAAAATATGTCTGTCACCTCATGACCAGATAATTGCAATTTTCAGGATAAAATCTCAGCACTGACATGTACAAACACACACTCACTTTAAGTGAACGTTCAAATTATCTTTCTTTTTCTCTGTGTACATTACAGACAAGTCTCCCAAAGAAAGTTCCTTAAGGCAATAGAGCATATTTTTGTCAGCTCTGCTGTCATACATTCACCCACACTGCACATATTTAGCAAGGTTTATTTTTAAAGCCATCTGGTGGATTCTTGGAGAAAAGCTTGGAAACGCCTCTGAAAAATCATCAGCTTTGGCTATTCACAGTAGCAGTGAATCAAATATGATACATATATAAGATGAGAGGCAAACAGTTTCACGCAACAAAATCTAACCATGCTATTTTTGTGTTTTTTCACATGCTACTTCACACCGTTTTCTCATTCACTCACATATATGTCAGTATTACATAAATGTATTAATGGCCGGAAGAATCTAAAATGTTTGAAATAAGACATTTCAAACATAAGGCCTTTGTGTTTTGCATGAATGGGCAACGGTTTGTCACCTTTCGGGTGAAGGGTTTCATGTATCTTCATTTGTGCAATGGATCCAAAGCTCACGGGCAACATGAACCACGCTTGAATGGTTCAGTGCCTTGAGCTAAAGGTGGAAGCATCTATAATTCCTAGTATTCCTTGCCTCTGACCCCCACATTCCCAGTATTTCCTGCCTTTGGGAAATCCTTCTGGCTAGAACCCTTCTGCATGGTTTTGCATGCAGATGCAAGGCTATTAACAGCACAGTGTTGAAGAAGGGGGTGTTTATTATTGTACTTGTTGCCACATTGGAAGCCTTGGTTACATTTAAAGTCTTCTCTCGTTCCTAAATTCAGTCAAACTCTGCCTCCATTGTCACCATGGCTGCTAGTGCAACATCTGGCCTGTATAACGTGTCCAAACGGATTGATTACAAAGGGAACTAACTAACAAAGCATGCATTTGTCTGTTGTCTGTTGCAGTAATCCAGTGTGAGTCACTTTAGAGACCATGTAAAGAACGATGGATTTCAGCGCAACGCTGCACATATGTTCTCTAGGCACACGATAGTATTGTGCATGTTTAAAGAGCCATCATTGAGCCCGTCTGTAATATTGTTTACACCGGCTACACAAACTACAGACACCAGTCCAGGACTGTGCAAATAATGTGTTGCCTGGCAACAATGAATCTCGATTATCAGCCTGAATAGCACAGGTCTTGTTTACATCCCACAACAGCAAGAGTTTACGAGACAGGAACAGGTCTAGTTTAAATTACAATTTATTTTCGATATTTACATTCAGGGTTATTGTAGTCATGCCGGTGGTTGGTAACATACCACCTTCTTTGGCATAGCTAACACAAAAGAAGCCCAAGCTTGAAATGGCTCCTGGCACATCCATTTGATTGATGAAGCTGAAGGCTCAATTACACAAAATGTTGTCTAACAAACAAGGTTAACTACAGGCCTGTGGACCAATCAGCTCATTATAAAAGTGATGAATAGACTATAACATCCAATCACATGATCTCTCACTGCGGGGGTGGAGCTAACATGAAAGTGCCATCTGCACAATTGAAAAGAGACACCAGACCCCCAACCTGAGACGCAGCATCACATTTTAAATATCCCCCACTGCTGGTTAACCGTCACTCTTCAGTCATGTTGACTGTGAGTGGCTATTGGTCCAATAGAAAAAAGTCCAACAGAAAGTCAAATTATTTTCAGTGGTGTTTAAATATTTATAACCAAGAAAGGCAGCAGCTAGTATGCTGAGGTATGGTTCTCATCGAAATTGGCGTTCACTGTATAAATCCATCCATTAGTAAAAAAATAAGCACAATTCCTCTAGCCTGAGGGAAAGCAGAAAGTGGCATCCATCAAACTAACTTCCCTTGGCACCAATGCAAAAGAACAACCTAGCTGACTACAAACTCGGTACTTTGGTGTCAGGTGGGAAGCCACTGAAATGCTTCAGTGAAGCTAATGAATTGACACTGCAAGGTTATGAACTACCACAGCCATTCCTGCCGGGGTAAAAAAGAGTTTTGAATTTCCTTCAGCTGTGTTTACACTCTCATTCATTCCACCAGAGTAACCATAATGGAGTATAATGTGCAGTTTTGGTCACAATGACGATGTGATCACAGTATAATCAACCGGAGGTAAACATGAGGTGTGGCGCCCTTTTGCTCTTAGGTTATCTCATTATTTTCTTTTCAGTCTTATCTGATGCAAACAAAAATGTTTAACACCAGGCCCAAAGAGGGACACCGAAACTTCTATATTTAAATATAATGACTCACCAAAACCTTTGAGATGCCTCCTCAGCCAGCATTTGCTGTCATCAAACAGTAGCTGTGCTCCTAACACAAAGGCTGGCCCAAAACTGAAACAAGTCAATTATGCAGCCCCCTCAGATACCTTGTTTTCACCGGATTCTAAAGCAGCATCACATTTATCCTCCCAAAATGCACTGGACAAAAGTAGAGAATGAAGCAAGTGAAATAATGAATTCAATTAATTCAATACGAACATGTGGTCATGTTCATTTATGTTTATTATATATTATATATTGTATATTTATTACGACTTTCAATGACTGTAGTTGTTGCCTATGTACCCTGTTTCAAACCAGTCAGGATGCTGCTCCAGGATACCAGCTAATCCCACTGTTAAGTAATAAAGATTTTGATTATTTTTATCTTTATTAGGGGAAATACTTTGTCTCTCTCATTGCCAGTAAAGTTAAATGGTTCCAGCCCTCAATCTTAATCTCAGTGCTTGTAATAAAGAAGCATTTCTAATCTTCTGCTCCTGCATTTTCCCAAGAGAGTCATATTGATTTCTTACTCAGTGCTGCCTAATTTGGAATTCACAAATAGACACCAAGTCCATTTATTAAAACCACCTCTGTTACGCTCCAATTCTGTTTATAGCTGTCCTTTGCTTACCTTAAAAGATGTGCCTTAGATGAAGTATCATTAGTGAAGGCTTTAAACACAGCTTGTCACATTCTTCACTGATGGACATCGACCGTCTCCGGCAGGCTAACAATCCAACTGGTTTCCTGTTCATTCTTCAGTTCTGTTGGTTAAAATGTGTCATTGAAGAGAAAACAAAAAAGACACATACAGCAGCTGATGTAGTTTGGACCCATTGGCTTTCTGAGGAGCTTGAGACTTGTTACCTCGCATATGATCACCGAAGTCTTCTGTTAGCCAAGCTTAAAAGGCCAGGGCATGAGTACAGAGTAGATGTGTGACAAAGTAAAATTACACTGCTTAATAATTGATGGGGTTGAAAACGAAAATGTGTGTGTGTGTGCGGGAAAGAGAAAGACGCTCAACTTGACTCCTCCTTCCAAAGTAATAAGTACTGTCACTCTGTAATTGATCTACTGCATGGACCGCCCTTTTCTGGATTTGATCTTCTACTCAACTCAACCGTTATATTTTTACAGTGTATGAAGAAACCTGCTCTGTGTTACACTAGTTAAACAACAGGATTAACAGTCTGTCCATCAGCACTCATTCAGTCAAGAGAATTGTATCGGTTTACTTATAAATGATAGCAAAGCTTCTGCAGAAAAAAAAGGGTTATTTAGGTTAGCATAGGACAAAAAATGTACACCATACAAATAGTATGTGCAAGCTATTACGAAGTCAATACCTATTTTGTAATGCTTAAAGGGACAGGTTATGATCCTATATGTTAGCATGGGGGTGGGGGACACTTGTTTATTGACTGTATATATAATAAAAGAGCCATAAAAATAGCTAAGAGTTATCATAGTCTACTACTTTACCACAATTTCCAGACACTGATCACCATATCGGTCTTAAGTCACTGCTGTCGGTCATTCCTTATCATTATGACCCTTGACTAGCAGCAATCAGTGCTTCCCATAACGCTTTACAGTTCCTGTTTATCATCTTATTCGTCATCATTTTATTATACAGATCTGGGACTTTCTCACATTGCCACAAAAAAGGGGTTCACACTAGCTTAAATAAACAAGCAGACACTATTAAAAATGGTGTTGCAGTTAGAGACAAAAATGAAACCCAAACAACTTTGCTAAATGTATAATCTAATATTCCTCTCACTGCCCCATAAAGCAAACACTGTATAAGTTTAAAATAATATAGTTGAGGGTTCCCCTCAAATCTACATTTTAGATTATTTTCTTTTCATTATTTTTAGGCTACACCAAATAGACAGCAGAACTGCCAAACAGACTTCTTAATACATCTAGGCCTATACAGACTGGTCCTGGAGCAGCTTTGAGATAAAATAAAAATAAGCAGAGCTTTAGCGCCCTCTTGACTTCTACTGACATGTCAGTCAAAAGAAACATCAAATGTTTGGGAGAAATGTGATTTGCAGAAATTCTGAGAGCTCCCCAGGGCCAGTTGTGTGTGGTACTGGTGCTCCTTCACATTAAAAGTACATAACACTTTATTCACACTTTATTTACTGGAGCAAATTTAGTGACTACAGAAATCCCATGAGAGGAATGGACAGTTTTCATGCATGCCACCCGAGCTGCTCTCTGCTTCTCAAGTTACACCACTAAATGCTGGAGGGTTGCTCATATAAGAGCGTGTTTAAAACCAAGACATTTTTTTTGTAAAATTCACAGAAGTGCACAAACTGTCTCTTAACTTAAAAGAATGTCACACGACAACACTATACAAAACATTCAGAAAAAAACAAAAAAAAAACAATGTATGCACAGTATGTCCAAGAGTTTTACTGTGTGTTATTGTGAGGACATTTCCACACCCTTAAACATGACACGGCACAAAACGAAACGTGATTGGTTGCTTTACCTGTCAGTCATGTGGCCTCTTGGGCGGGCCTTGGTAATTCAAAGTGGCCAAGGTTCTGAAGGTCTGGCTACGTGAGACTTCTTGCTAAGAGGAAAGCTCACCCCAAAATATATTTTTCTTAAAAAATGTTTACAGAATATTTCTCACTCACTTATATGCATTTCTCTCTTCTGGTGTTTGTGTCCAAACAATTTTGACTGTTGAGTTGACTTCATTGTATTGACATAAAAAACTGCGGTTGCTAGGGTGTTCTGGGTGGATGCTTACTTGCAAATGAGCCCGCTTCTAAGTCTCTATGATATTTTAGTACCTATGGCTTAGGCCTTTCATTCAATCCAAGGCCCAGATTTACTAACAGCTCGAGCCAGCGCAAACCATCTTTTGGCATTAAAATAGTACTGTCAGCATTTACTAAAGACGCGCAGTAAAAAATAAGCGCTGAAAAGGCGTGGACACAGTTATTTTTCGCATGATCGTATTGAATATGCATTTGTAGGAGTTTCCCTTTCAGACTCAGAATTTATGGGAGGAGAGTATTAAAATGAATCATGCAATGCAATTTACTAACGTTTGCCAAATTACTGGTATTTGCGCCATTATTTAACTCCTGAAAAAGCATGTCTTAAAGCAAGTAGATTGTGCTGGTCATTAAGGAAATGATCTGGCTATGTTTTTTAATGTGCGCATTGTCAGTAAATCACCTCTAATGCTAATTTGCTCTGTTTACTAAATATGGCCTCAAGTATTTGGGATGTTCACCTGCTTGCCAGAAAAATATAAGCTACACAATTGAAGGTTTCACTGATATCCACAACACAGTCTGGGGAATGTAACAAGCACCACTAAAAACAGTACTGGTTACTAAAATAATCTTCAATTTGCCCGACATTCAATCTCCTTTACGACAAAACTCGAAACCACAAAAGAAAACCAAGAGAATACGTGCACATATGTACGGTGTGTGATGTCCAAAGCAAAAAATAATCTGAAAGTTGGTAGGGTCTGCGTCTTTCCATGCCACCCTGCCATCTGTGACCATCTGTGCTGTCGTTACTATGAAATCATAAAGGCTGATGGTCTCTAGCTTGATGGCACAGTATGATTATGGGGGCATGGTGTGTGTAAAATGACCGCGTATATAGTAGCACATCATTCTCATGACACAGATGGATACCCATCTTGATCCTCAGACCAAAGTTTTCCTCATGAACCCAAGTGTATGCCCTGCACAGCGAGGAGTCCAGTAATTCAGCTTAAAACTAATCCACCTTTAAGACACTCTGTGCCCCAACCATGTGTTGGCCTCACAGTATCATGAAGTACCCTTACTGACATACGAGCCGTCACACTAACCTCAGGTGTGTCCCTAGGCTAAATATAACTNCTGTGCCCCAACCATGTGTTGACCTCACAGTATCATGAAGTACCCTTACTGACATACGAGCTGTCACACTAACCTCAGGTGTGTCCCTAGGCTAAATATAACTGAGTCATATAGAGCAATTATACAGTTACACTCATTACACCGATCACAATGTAGACAAATGAGAAATGGTTTGCATTTAAAGTTCTCCTCTGAGAAACGTGTATGGAAAGCGTATGGCTCTCTTGGTGCTCAACTTTGTTTGTTCATTGTGTTTTGTTTATTTATTTAAAACTAATATGCTCAGGACTCATGGGTGTGGTTTTGCCCCTTTGATTGACAGGTTGGGTGTCTACCCTCATGGGGTCAGAGGTTGTAACCGTGACCTGTTTCCCGGAGAGTACAGATCAGCTGAGAAATACCTCCAGCTACATAGTACAGTCCCCTCCCATGCCCCGCCTTGTGTTGCCCACAAATACCACGCAATTCCCAGAAACCTTTTATCTTTGTCCCCTTGAGCTGCTTCGGAAAGTTAGAGGGAGAATTTAAAAAGAAGACAATTTTTCACCTGCCTTTTTAGCCGACAAACTATCCTTCTGTTCAACTGCACATCTATTAACAGCCTTAAAGGAGCAAGCTAGCTAACTTAACCTCCAGAAACAAATCATTTTATTTTTGGAAGTCATTTCGTGGCATGGCGAGACACTCGCTAACCCTGTCCAGCTGTCCCCTCTGCTCTTTACTTTGGGTGCAAGGCTTTCTTTAGGGCAGGATTAGTTTACCTCTGCAGGAGTGATCTCACACACACA
>SCHK01275116.1:232-11043 GCA_004124795.1 Poropuntius huangchuchieni
CTTGCCTGTCTGTCTCTCTATCTATCTATCTGCATGTCTGTCTCTATCTATCTATCTATCTGTCTATCTGTCTATCTATCTGCATGTCTGTCTATCCTTGTCTGTTTGTCTGTTTATCTATCTGTCTGTCTATCTGCATGTCTCTATCTATCTATCTATCTATCTATCTATCTATCTTTCTATCTATCTATCTATCTATCTATCTGTCTATCTGTCTATCTGTCTGCATGTCTGTCTATCCTTGTCTGTCTGTCTGTCTATCTATCTGCATGTCTGTCTCTATCTATCTATCTATCTATCTGTCTGTCTGTCTGTCTATTCATCTTTTCTTTTCTTTATTTGCCTTTTTTCTGCTCCATGTTCTTCTCTTTTGCAATCCATTTATATTTCTTCATATTTTCTCTGGCATTTAGCCTGTCTCTCTCTCTCTCTCTCTCTCTCTCTTTCTCTCAGTAGTGATTGAGCTGTTATGTAAGGTGTAACAAGAGTTGATAGCTGTAAGGCAAGTCAGTTCACTCATCATGCTAGCACAGCTCCTATCTGCTTGAGTTGGGACTGAATCCCAAACCTTTTGGCTGTTTCATTAACAAATGTCAAATCAGCAATAAAATATGACATAAATGTTGCAGCTTTAATTCAAATCAGGCTATAAAATAAACATTTTCAGGTTAGATGCAACACATGCACATGGTTCTATCAAAAAGACATTTGCCTTTTTTAACTGAAATCAAGATTTCCATTCCTACAGGCACCATAATGAGTCTTACATTTTCCTTTGTTCATTTCTCTTCTGTACAGTCTCTGTTTGACCTCATTTCCCCTTCACTTTCTGTCTTGCTATCGTCCCGGTGTACAGTACTAATGATTTTCCCAGAACTGCTGTGTTGCAGTTTGTGTCTATTAGCCTCACACACACACACACACACGCACACACACACACACACACACACGCACACACACGCTTGCATGCAAACATCATCACACAGTACTACAACAACAGGTGCTGCAGTGAAGTACTGGGGGAGGGGAGAGCAGTTGGACCCCAGACAGAATAAACCTCGTTTTACAGTGAGGAGATTCAGATCAGACGTGCAGCGTGAGAAGAGGCCACATTTAAACATCTGTTAACAACAACAGAAAACTGAAAGGGACTTGTCGTGGATTATGGCATCATTTACTAGACTTCAAGTCTTTACAAACCTGTATGACTTTCCTTTTTCTGTTTTTAATTTATTCAGTGAAAGTCAGTGGGGTCCAATATTGTTTTGATAGTTCATTATTTCACTATACTTTTAAATCTCTTCTTGAAGTCTTGTTATATGGTTTGCTGGGAGATTTTAAGGTGACGTGTCGCTCCATCTATGAATCAGCGTACCTGAACCCAACCTGAAGAAAACTTTTTCTCAACATCAACAATGAACAAGGTCACTGTGGTTTCCTTAAAGTAGGAATATCTAGATAGGCAGCTGAGTGTGTGTGAATGATGTTTATTTTATTTTCATCTCCGGTAATCGGACTGCTAAAGTTACTAAATCCAGCACACCGCTGTTCCTTCCTAATGAAGAGAGTAAGTGAGGATATTCCTGATTTGGAATGTTTGCGAGCGAGTGTAAGAATACAGCATGTGATGTGGTTCAAAAGGCAAGTGTTTATGTGTTTGGATGAGCCGGATTTGGATTCCTGCTTTAGAGGTCGGTATGAAGGGAAATCATACATGGTTTATACTGGCACTGGAAGCACGAGGTGTGTTGCGAGTGTTGATTTTGGGTATTAAAGAGCCTCAAATGGCCCAGGTTAGTGAGGATACGGGCCCCATCTCTGACGCAAACACTGAGGAAACACAAATAGTGCTAAATCGAATGAACGTCGTATTAATATAGAAAATACGGCAAAATTTTCCAAAAGAGCCTGTTGTATTGGAGTGGAAAGGCTGATGAAGCTGACAAAAACTGAACAACATAGCTCTGTGTTTAACATTTACAGTAAGCTCATGTTAACGCTGTCTCGTACTTTTTTTTATTCATCTTCCTGTGAAGTTATATAATAAATAATCTATAAATTGACAAACGCATGTAGTCTTTGACTTCAATTAATTTCTTTGCATGATTACAGTAATGCACTTGTAAGTACAATAGAAGTAAATGGGCATTACAGAGGGTTTTTAAAAAATTGTTGAAGTGCTTAATATATTATTTATACATCATAACACCTTACCTCATACAGTACATCAGTTTGAATGCATGAGATTTAAATGAGAATTGAAAGATTATTCAAAAATCCAAAAATGTTTTGAAATGCAAGAAGGAAAAAAAAAAGTTCACCCTCCTCTCTCTCTCTCTCTCTTCTTTGTTTGTTTTTCTTTGCATGTGGTGGGCTGTAATTGCCGTCATATCTATAATTCTGTGTTCTTTCCATCTTTTCGCTCTCTCTGCCTTTCTGCTGGTGTTTAGGGACGTTTTTAAAGGGCTATGACAGGAAGTGTGCAGATTAGATCACTTTTCTCCTTATCTTGGTGATTGTCTGGGTGCCAGTGTGTGTGTTTTACAGCAGAGATTTCACCCATACTCTTTCTGTAACTCTAGACATGCAGGTCATGAGATAAAAGTTTCCCTTATTTCCCCCCCTCCCAGCATCCCTTGTTCCTGTTCAGGCCTCTCTTTGTCACTCACTCAATAAGAACGCTTGCTCCCCACACCCCTCTTTCTTTTCGGGTCGCCCCACCAGTCGCCTGCCTGCCATCGGACCCCCGCTCTTTCTGCGGCTCTCGGTTTCGCTTTATCCACAGCGTTTTGTCGTCAGATTTACCCACTGACAGATGTGCAGCAAAACTGCCTGTCCCTTGGCTACGTGTCCAGTTCCCTTTGTTCCCATGCTAATTACCCATGATGCACCTCTCCTGATGCCCGTTCTTTCTCTCACCCTTTCTTTATCGACCTTTCTTGCGGGGAAATCCCAATGCCAATTATCCAGGCCCCGGACAATAGTCCTCACAGAGCGCAGGGCGAGTCAGAGGGGGTTGGGGTTGCTGGAGCCGGGGCTGGATCAGATGTCACACCATTAGTGCGCTGCGCTGGGATTTTGCAGGGCTTTCATTGCGGCGTAAAGCACAGTAGTTTATAAATAGAGCTTGGAAGGGCCTCCTGAGAAACTTGGGCCTTTTTATAAAGCGCATTCGAGTATGTGGGTGAGCGCATGTGTGAAGTTCGGACTTGAAACCGAGATGCAAAAGCAATGGTAAATTGAATTTGAAAGAGAATATTGGGGCGGGGGGCAGCAAAGGATGGTGCTGGGACTCTTTTTTCTTATTATGACCCTTTGCTGAACCCCTTACCCAACCCCCCGACCAGTTCTCAAGCCCCTCGGAGTCTGTCTCACCCTTCATCCTCAGTCGCAGAACATTCTTGCACGCCACGGGCTGTTTTAGACTTGGCTCTGTAAATATAACCAAGCACAAGAATGTCCAAGAGGAGGGAGAGGTGGGCAGCAGATAGAGGGAAAGAGGTATAACCGAGTGGACGGAGACACCGAAACAGGCCCGTTTCACCATCTCTTGCTCCCTACCATCATTTTGACGTTTCTCTATAGATTTGTGGGAGTTTCCAAGTGTTGCATCATTTGTTCCATAATGCTAAACCAATTGCACTTGCACGGTAGACTGAGTTTTTATTTGCACTCTGTGAGTCATACACTGAATTTAGTGATTGTGTTTGAAGCCAGAAAAATACTCAATAGAAGCACACCAATGCATACTTGAATGTTTGGCCGGTGCATTGCAAATGTGCAGTCCCATTGTGCACACTCAAACCATGATGGTTTGATCGCTTTCTAGGTCATTTTTGATGGAGCAAGTGAAGTACCATTCCTTACCTCACTACAAAACCTCTTCAGCAACCCATAAAACCAACTTAAAACCAAACTAAGCATGTATTTCCCTGCTAAAAAGACCAATCAAGGAGACATTCACATAGAACACACTTTTGCATTTAAAAACATGAGATGTGGGCACTGGAATGGGAAAAAGTTGGAACTTATTTGAAACTAAGACGGCAAAAGTCAAATCATCCGTCTAGTAGTTTCAGAGTAGTTTCCAACCACGTTCCTGGAGCCCCCTCAACACTGCACAGCATTTCTCCTTAATCAAACACACTTGATTCAACCCATCAGCTCATTAGTAGAGACTCCAAGACCTGAAATTGGTGTGTCAGACAAAGGAGACATGCAAAATGTGCAGAGTTGGGAGGACTGGTCCAGAAATGTTTTTGGGAACCACTGCCTCGTGTCCCAGGTATACTCCACTTTCAGCATTATGTTCCATCTCGTCCGTACAGCTTCCAGGGAATACTCAGCCAAGCATTAGCAGAACAGTGAGAAGAAATAGAGGCCTAAGCGTTAAAATTAGCACAACAAAAGACACGAGTTGACCCCTGTGTAAGGCTGGCTGGTTATTTCGAGTTTAGTGTGCTGCAGTGGGGCGTTAACTGTGGAACATGTAACTGTTTTGGGCTTATTGCCCAGGAATTGTTCAACGAATTTTTCCACTGTTGCCTATGACCATTTGGCAGGGTTTGGAGCTAACTGAGCATGTTCTACCTTAACAGTTTAGAAATTTTGCCGTCGTCCTGTATGCTACTCCAACAATCTGAAAAACTATTAATCGTTAACCTAACCTGGTCTTTCTCTCTTCTTTCAGGTGGCAAAGGTAGAGTTCGCATCGCGCAAGAAAGCAAAATTGAAGGAGGTGCTTGTCCGGTTAGAGGATCATTTGGAATGCGTGTGCACGTCACAGCATCACGTGATCGAGCACACGGAAGCAGACACAGGTACATATGTCACGCATACACATGCATACACCGAATGTTTGGCCTGATCTTGAATGATTATTTGGCTGTGGATTGTGCACTTGGCGGCCTGTGGCATTGTGCTGTCACCGCAGACAAACACACCTGTGTGAGCTTGTGTTTTACTATGCTGGGCAATGATGCAACTGAATGGATAAGAAAGACCACAGGTGTGTGCAAATGCTGAAACACGCAGAAGTGTGTCTGAAGGTTCTCCTTCAGGTTCAACAGGTTTCTGCTCTCATGTGCGAAAACCTTGTGCCGTGATAAAAGGGTTGGAAGCTCATGAGGCTCAAATATTTATGAAGTGCAATTACAGTCTGTTTTACACCTCCCCGAGGCCATAAATTCTTTCTTTTTAATCTTTCTTGCTTGCTTTCTTTTTTTCTACTCAACCACATTCTGCCCATCATCTGGCTTGCACCTTTCCCCAAACTTGTGTTTCCAGGCCCACGCACAGTTAAAAATGGTAAAAAACGGAAACGCAGAAAGCAAGCAGTGGCAGCACACATCAACAAGGATATTCAATAAAAGGCAAACATTTCCTATTACTCAGCGGACCAAAATATCCTGCAGGTAGGACAGCTGTGGACAGAACCCCTGCCACTTCGTAACCAATCATTGGCATGAACCGATCAGGAGAAAGAGCGAGACGTTCAATCAGAGTCACGCAACACTGAGCGAGAGAGACGTTTGCACTGTGCTGTGTTTCGCTTTGCTGCATGTGTCACGGGATTGTCTGTTTGATGCAACTTATTTTATGAAATCAAACTGTGCTCATCATTGATAGCTTTGTTCCAAAACCAAGTGAGCTGCCTTGCTGTCTACTGCCTACCTAGGCATCTACCTTCTAAGGCACATGAGTCAAGCTCCGGTCCTGGAGGGCCACTGTCCTGAGTTTAGCTCCAACCAGCTCCAATACACCTGCCTGGAATTTGCTAGTAAGTCTGAAGACCTTGATTAACTGGTTCAGTTGTGTTTAACTAGGGGTGGAGCTAAACTCTGCTGGACAGTGGCCCTCCACGAACTGAATTTGACACCCTATGGCAACATTAAAGTGGAAGTGACTGGTTTGGAAAGCTTTTCATAGGCAGCGTCTTCACACGCCACTCAGAGACTCAAATCCAGTTTATTTCAATACATTTTGTTATCTTAAATTATCTTAAAATATCTTAAAATGCTAGGTAGCGCAATAGGTTTTGGAACAGAGCTTGTGTGGTTGCCATAATTTTGAGTGTTTGTGTATGAAAATGTGTGGATCGATGGTTTGGTGAACTTGATCACAAAGATTGTTCCTTTCACATTGTTCTTTCTCTCTTAAGTGTGCACAGACTGTCCAATAATACACATTAAAATCACTGCGTGGTGGATATGTGTCACTCAGACAAACCGCATGTCTTACTAAAGAAAAATCACAATCAAATCATTTTGAAACTGCACCAGATTTCACAAACGTGATTGCTTGTTAACGGTTGTTTTGTTTCCTTTCTCTCCCTCCAGTGGACATGAGGTGAAACCACACCAAACGTGCGATTGAAGGACAACAGTGGCTACGCAATGCTCCAGCAGCACTGGGACTTTGACCTCTGAACTCTGACCCTACTGACCCCATTGCTGTTCAAAAAAAGATACTGTATCCAGAGGAACATTATACACAAATACAACACCAAAGGTGCTTTCTACGTACTCTGTCAAACACTGAAGACAAACAAGATTGGTATTCAGTTAATTATTAAGTGGTCAAACACTGGGCGGAAACGAAACTGAAAAGGACAATGTTTGTGTTGATTCTCTGTTGTTTATGTGTACGACTCTCGTAAAGGTCAAAGATGAGGAGAAAGTCTTTGGAGAACACTAAGTTTGTAGACCATGAACTTCACTTGCTTGTGTTTGGATCCGCTCAAGCAGGAGTCTAGATGCCCGTGAAGGATGGACTAACTAATGGACTCCAGTCATTCAAAAAGAGGATGAACATATTAAAGGATGTGCTGTCATATAACCTTGCTAAAACGGAAGACACGATTTTCTCTGCCTTAGTCCTCTTGGGTCCAGAACATTAAAACTGCTATTTCCAATGTGCCTCTAGAAAGTTTTGTCCTTCCGAAGAGTTCAACTGCCTTTCCGTGAACAAAGACTTACAGAAGGCAGTGTAATGCAGTCATTATGCCAGAATAAAGTATTTATGTATGCGATCTCTCTTTCTCACACTCTTCGTTTCTCAGTCCAATGTAAGAAGAGCTCATCTTCATTGATCTGGAAGTATTATCAGTAATGTTTTCTCAATATTTCAATTCATTCTTGCTTATATTTTACAGCAAAAATACTAGGTTTTTGTCCTGGAAATATGTGTCACAGGAAGACATGTACGAGACAGTTGTGGAAAGATGCTTTATTTTTGTTAAAAATATATTTATAATGCTAATGTAGAATGAAGCAGGAAGTATGTTTATGTATTGTGTTTCTGTTATTGTGGTGTAATGGTTGTATGATGGGATAAGATGACCCATTGAGAGTAAATGCTATACGGTATCAACAGGTTGGCCATGGCACAAGCATCATTAGTCATAAGATGTTGGTTCATAATTTGCTTCTTTACTCACCGTAACAATATTTAATGCTAACATACAAAGAGAGAAAAAGATCATTCAAATAGTCAATAAACACTTACCTTAGGTATGAATCTTTGTTATAAATAAAGATATCAAAACTAATAAAGAGTACATGTTTATCCTATTCACACACAGAAGACATTTTAGACCCTGTTAATTTGATTCCTTAAGGATACACACACTTACCTTCAGGCCTTGAATTTTAAATGACCTAGTTTTTTTTTTGCTGGGGAAAAGGACATAAACTGTTTAAGAAAAACCCAACTGCCACATCTAGATTTTTGCCCAAGACCCTGTTTTCATTTCGATGTCAACATAGAGAAATATTTTAATATCCTGAATGTGGTTATCTTGCATATTGTTGTGCATGTAAATAAACTCAATGTTTCTAGGGCGGCAAAACATTAAACGGTGTTTAAAGGGACCTTCTGCGCAATCAGCACTCTAAGCGAGGCGTTTGTGCATTGAAATCTCTGAGGGCTGTATTTATGACATTTACAGTCTGTTGCAAAAGTGCTCAAGCAAGAGCTTTCATGTTCTTCCAGGCCGGTTGTTGACTCTGGCTCGAGTTGTGTCTTGCTGCAGGGACTCCACTGGTTCTTGTCATTTTTGACACATGCCAGACAGATGGAGCAGTCCTGGCATTGGCTCTACAACAGAATTCGGCACTTTGTCACACTCCTGACCCCCAAGTGGCATGTCTGGCCATCTAAAGAGCACCTGGAGGTCTGAATCACTGTGAATCACAGCAACAAACTGTGGAGACGGTTGAGGGGGTGGAGCAAAGCTTTGACTCGTTTTATTCTTTGTGCCTTAATGTTTGTTTTGTATTTATAACCATGAGTCATGCATCAGTCTGTCTGGTACAACCCATATTCACTTTCTACAACATCATGGGTATTTGACTAAAATATATACAGTTGGGCTGAAGTTACCATTTTGTGGTTTCAATTACAACACGATTAACCAAATTTGTAGGGCTGGTTGTATATTTGTTTGTCTAGTGGTGTATGACCTGATTTAGCTCTGTAGCTACTGCGGTTTTGTTATTGTTTCGTGGCACTTTTCGCTTTGGCAGCTGGGTGATTTAAAATGTTATGTTCAGGTGCTGGAACCTGCTCGTCTGTTCAGTGTTTCTGTACTGAACTGCTTATAGGTTTCGACAAAGCAATTCACTTCTGTCGTATCCTTAAATTGTGGGATTCTCTGGTCACACGCACATTCGCCTGTTGTCCCAATAGGAAGTACATCCCGACCGTAGACTTTTCCATCTCTTTTTTTAAAGCGCATTCCTACATGACATGTCTTGCATGTCTGGAGTTGCACAATAACAGGACGTAGGACCATGGGCAGTTATGCGTGAAATACAGAAACTTTATAGTAAGAAAGTGTAAAAAGAAGCTTGAAAATATTTCCGGAGTCATATTAGCTGTACAAATAACAATGATTCCCTGCTGAGCATAGATAACTAATTTCCAACACAAGGTTTATGAGCCTTTAGGGCTGTATGATGGAACTACAGGTGGTTTGTGAGACTGTGATTGAAATGCCAAATGAAACTAAATAAATATTACAAAAAAACCTATAATTATTAAAATTTTATTAGCAGGTTAGAGCATACCTGAAACTCAGGGGATACTTTGAGTAAATAATGAAGATAATAGGGTTTCAGCTAAGAAAAAAACCCTGCACACTATAGGACAAGAAGTCTGATTGTTCTACGTTGAATCCATTTTTATCCTTACTCTATCCCATCCACTCCCTGTGGCGTTAGGTTACGCAAGGCCAACTACCAATAATCCTTTTAATTTGTTGGAAGGTAGGTAAAATTTGTTAGTGGAGTCCATTGTATCTAGAAAATTGTATAGGAATTACGTACCACGGTAGAGAGCCCAGAGGTAAAAGTAGTATCTAGATGGCATTAAAGAAAGCATTCTGTAAGACAAAAAGCCTCTCAATTATGTCCAATTTGCCCATGGAAATGTGCCACTAATTCACTACCTGGCACATCCCTTCGTAGGGACAAAGTCGTCTCACTGTCCCTTAGAGTAGGAGAGTTTGAACTAAGTCACTTCAGGCTGTTCACATCATGCTCTGCAAGTGAAGTTTTTGCATGTCGAGGTAAATCCACACTCTAAGTATTGAAAATTGATGTCTGAACAGGTATTTTAAACCAGAATCTACACTTAAGAGACTGGCATGCTGTATCCGACCTGGTGACCTGGCCACATCACATTTTAAGGAGCTTGTTCCTATAGACCATAATTGCGAGGTGGGGAATTGGGCAGTGCTCACCATGAAGCATGCTTTGAAAGAGTGTAGATGGGTGAAAGCAAAGCTGAAAACCCCTTCCTGCTGTTCACACATCATGGGAACCTTGAGTATATAAAGGTTGCCAAAACGGTAAAATCACAAAGAGCAAGTGACTCTATTTTGCACCCTTTTAAACATCACTTCAACACCAAACAATACAAAGGCACAGGTATTTTCCAGGCAATCTGAGGGGCAGACAAGGGAAACTGTTTCAAAACAGTCATTATTTTTGCGATTCTGTTTGGTGCTGCTAGTGGCACAGAAATTACACACTTGAAGTTAAAGTGTGTAATTTCCACTGTGATTCTATGGTGATGTTGTGTAAATCCTCCCACTTTCATTGCATCTTTCATTCTGCTGATATACATTTTTTTTTCTCTCTCTCTGCGGTTGGCTTTGGCCTGTCCTAGACAGGAACAGTGGACACTGGACAGTGGACATGAGACTCTGGTCAAGACATCCCGGCTCCAGCGCCTCTGCACAGTCTGTATGAAACCTGGAATGTGAATATGAGTGCATGTAAATGTGAGAGGACACACACAGAGGTATCATTTCCCCAAGACCTCACACAGTGACAACAACTATTTATTGCCAATAACCTCCCTGGTGCCTCTGAGTATGCTGAATAATGAAGTGGTGAAGGTATTACCTTTATAACAAGATGATTAATCAACGGCAGTGTCAGCCTCCTGTGTTTGATAACTTCCTTTTGCAATTAAAAACTGCAGATGTGTACATATGTAAATTAACAGTATGTACAGTGGCCTCAAAAAAGTATTTGGACACTTACCAGGAAGTCACACTTAAAAACGTCTCAATTTCACTGCACTAGACACAAATTTTCAAACCAAGTGGCATGTGCAAACAAATGATGCTAGAGATTTTCTCAGAACTAAATTCACTTTCAAAGTCACTTCTTCGGTAACACTTTAAAATAATGGGCCATTAGTTAACAGCANGGATGCTAGAGATTTTCTCAGAACAAAATTCACTTTCGAAGTCACTTTTTCGGTAACACTTTAAAATAATGGGCCATTAGTTAACATTAGTT